>JAODAL010012799.1:0-93896 GCA_025379985.1 Phyllomedusa bahiana
AGCCAAAATTTCCCCGCGCAGCCCTTCCCCTGTCGTACTTGAAGGATGTGAGCCCCCAGCGGCGCCTCGGTCTTATATAGTGGGGTGACGTCACAGAATCCCGCGGTCTCTGTTTGGGCTTCATACTCTGCACATGTCATGCAGGCTATCCCCTTTTCCCTCCCCAGAGTGCTTTGCCCCATGTAACCCCAAAGTGCCCAGCCATTTTATAAATGAAAAGCACACTTCGTTCACCCGAAGTACCCAAAGTTCGACTTCGTTCGAACCGAAGTTTTCCTGAAATTCTAAACGAATTCCACTTCGTTAGAATCGATTCGCCCATCTCTAGGGACAGTATTATGTTGGCAGTATTGTGGTCCCTATTGAAACCAAAACTTTATGGAAAACTGGTAATTGGTTCCAGAGCCCAACATATCACCCAACATAATGCAACATGAAGATTAGAGAAAATAAAACAGATAACTAATTCAGATAAAGCAAGTTCTTACATGTAACAGCCAGAAAGAGATGCCAGAAGCTGGAATTTGCTTTACAGTTCAAGCATATTAATTTTTTGTATCATGTACCATAGTAATATTTCATGCCTGGTTTATCTTGCTTCAGCATTCAGTGTGTTCAAAATGGGGCATGTATGATCTGTTTTAACTGCATATCATGTGACCCAGCAGGCTTAACAAGATCATGCCCACAGTGTGCTCACTGTAGTCAAACAAAGGTCTATTTATGTGAGTAGCTACAATTTAGCTGAGTGGGTAGCACTTCTGCCTTTCAGCATAGGGGCTCTAGGTTAAAATATCTGTAGGAACCAAACAAGAATTTTTCTCTCAGTGCACATACCTGTTTGAGGCTACTTTTTTCTTTTTATTTATCTGCACTTTTCGACTAATTACTAAGGAGTACAGAGGACAGGAGTAGAATGACAGCACCTGGGATTGAACACTCGCTCAGCAGTGAGTGTGTCTGATTACTTAGCAGGGAAAAGACTGACAGTAGCTGCCTGAGCGGAAAAGTGATGTCAGAGCATGTGCGGCCAGGATTGAAGCGCTCTAGAGACGAGAAGAGCCCAGAGATGAGCTTTTTGAATTCCTAAGGTAGCAACTAAAAAATGGTAGAAAATTTTTAAGAATGATGAATGGTGAAAACTTTTTACTTTGTGGTAACAACCCTTTTAAATAATGACGCCTTATATCAGGGAACCCAAATAGAAGTGCTGGAGACCAGAAAGCCACCAACTACTTTTTCCCTGCAGAAAGGAACAACGTTCTTGTACCTAAGTGGGCACCTTCAAACTCTGGGCCGCGATATGGCTGCTATGGCTATATTTACACCCATGATACTATCCCTTCATCATAATTAGACTGACAGTTTTATCCATATGCTTGCACCCAGGGGTGGAACTACTAGGGTAGCAGACGTAACAGCTGCTATGGGGTCCGTATCCTTAGGGGTCCCGGCCAAGGCCCCCTAAGGACACAGGCTCTGTAGCAGCTGCTACAATGTCTGCTACCCAGGTAATTCTGCCCCTAGGCCCAGCCGGCAATGAACGTAACTACTGTGCTGGGAGGCAAATGGCAGTAGGTTGTTTAACATTTTACTTTTTTTATTTTACACTCTCCCCCCCCCCCCCACCCCCTTCTCCCACTCAGTCACTGCTGCCGCTACATAGGAACTGTTCCTCAGAAAGACAGGCAGTGGTGCCAGTGACTGCGGGGGAGCAGCCGCAGGAACCCTGCGGTCGCTGCTCACCTTGGTGGCCGTGGCTGCAGAGATTGGAGCAGCAGCGGGGCACATCAGATTCCAGCTTACCTCACCGTTGCTCCGTTCTTCTAACAGCATCCGGCGTGCCCTTACATTACTGGGAAGAGAGGGCACAGATGAGAAGTTCTGCCCCTCGTTCCAGCAGTGTACGGATTGCTCTGCAGGCAGTCAGCGGCAGAAGGCAGGTGAGTACGTGTCCTTGAGGGGTGGTGGGCTAAAGTAAGGGGGGAGGGGTAAAGCAGGGCACGGGAGGTTTAGAGTGGGGGAGGAGACGTAAAGTAGGGTAAGGAGGGTTTTAGGTTAAGAGAGGGGGGTTATAGTGGGGAAAGATAGCTAAAGTGGAGAAAGACTGTTTAGAGTGAGAGAGGGGGTTTGAGTGGGGGAAAGGGAGTTAGGGTATTTTCACACGGCGTGTTGAGTCCGTGTGCACATACGTCTTTAGATACATGTTTGGATCCATCTGTCGGACCCTAAACGGAACCAAACATGTATCTAATAAATAGCAATGTGATTTACAATGCGTTTACTTTGAAACACGCATCGGTGTTCACGCGAGTGATCGCCAATGGGAGTCTCATTGCGGATCCGTTCCAAGAATTGACATGCACACATATGCAGAGCCTGTGTGCACTGGTATCTACATGGTCAATGTATCGTGGTAATATACAGTCTGCAAGGAGCCTGTGTACATTGGTATCTACCACTATATGGTCACTGTATGGTGCAGTCTGCAGAGCCTGTGTACAATGGTATCTACCGGTATATGGTAATTTTATGGCAGTAATATACAGTCTGCAGAGCCTGTGTACAGTGGTATCTACCACTATATGGTCACTATACAGAAGTAATATACAGTATGTAGGGCACCTGTGTACACTGGTATATACCACTATATGGTGGTAATATTGGTCTTTGTATACTGATCTTTATTCAGTAATAGTATAGAAGTATTATTCAGTCACTATGTGGTGGTAATCTGTGGTCGTGTTCTGGTGGTATAATCAGGTCCTTATGTAATAGAGTTATTGGTAATGTTGGTCTTGGTATAGTGGATTTGTTTGGTAGCAGTATGATGGTGAGATCTATGGCAAGGTACTCGCTCCTTGTATTATCTAGTAACTGCATGACTTATTAAGAGGTCCTGGTAAATGTTCGTGGTTGGGGAGGGCGAGCTGAGGGCTCCATCCAAAAGTTTGCTATGGGGCCCAGGCTTCTCTAGTTACGCCTCTGCTCGCAGCTCAGTCTTTTGCTACAAGGACAATCAATCAGCATCTGTTCTCACTTGCTGCTCTCATCAAGCATGATAACATTTAGTATCCTTTCCTAATTGTGGGGAGTGAAGTGCTAAATGTCAGAAGTTTGAACAAGTGGCTGCATCTAGCTGTGCCAGGTGACGTGCCAGCGTTATTTCAAAGCTTGGACAACAGTGCAGAAAAATATCAATGTAACTGAAACATCAGGGCTTCATTGTGCTACAGATTCTGAATAATCCATGGCAGTTCCAATTGTGGCATACCGCCTCTGGTTTTCAATATCAGCAGAAAAAAGCAATTTCCAGAGCCTACAATGTCAAACAGAAATAACTGAGAAGTGCACCTTATCTACATGGAAGTTTTAGTTCTTAAATTGCTAATTAAAGAAGTTGAACAGCTTTTTACTCTTTGAGCAGACTTTATTTATGTAGTGGCATTTGCAGTAAAATGTTTCTTCGGACAGGGTTAGTTATTCTGCTGCAGATCAAAAAGTTAACAGTTCGAATAAGAGCTACTAGACAGATATTACCATTTTCAATATGGGAAATTAATTAAATGCATCCCCATCGAGCCTCATGTACAGAGCTGTTTTTAGGTTTTACACAGCCATAGTACAGCACCTACAGAAGTCAAAGACGTCTCACTGTACCTCTAAATACATCTTTTGATTTTATATGTAAGACTATGTTCACATTAGGTATTCAGATGTATATTGTAAAGTAGTAGCTGCGTAGCCTTAGGGTATGTTCACACAATGTAATTGCGGGATGCTCTTCGGTGCGTATTTGTGCTTCAATACGTCCGAAACGCGCCTCGCAATTCCGGTAATTCATAGCTCTCAGAGAGGGCTGTGAATTTCGTCCATCTTCCCCAGCGTACAATACGAACGTATTGTACGCCGGGAGAGAGAAGTGTCACTTCTTCCAAGTGCTTACGTGCCATGGATAGTGGAAGTGAATGGGGCCGCCCCCCTCCCCCGCACTTTAAAAGTACGCGCTGGCCAGCAGCTGGCGTATGGCGGCGTGTGCACTACACGCTGCAATACATTGTGTGAACATACCCTTAGGCTAAAACAGAGGAAACATAGTCAACCTGTATCTGCAACTGGCTGTACCTGCATTAGTTTTTAGTCATCTATTAACCATTTCAGGGTCCCATACAGTCAAATCAAATGGGGCCCCCACCCATTACTAGTTCCTATTTTTTAACATATCAGTGGGCCCCTTTTTGATTAGGGCCCCTGCTCGTACTGCCTTATTGGCACCCCTGAGTGATCTACAATATTTTCTAACATAAATATAAGAAGTATAGCTAAAAACAAACTAAAGTAATCATAAGCTGACTAAGCTTGGTGTGTTAAAACCATTGGCTATATGGCAGCTATGCTGCGGCATGTGTCTTAATACCGTTTTTGCAGATATTCAGATGTTTACAGGAGAAACAGGGCTTATCCTGATGAGAAGATAGCTGAGGGTATGTTCACACGGCACATTTGCTTTCCGTATTCGGGGGCGTAATTACGCTGCAATACATCCGAAGTAAGGACTGCAAATACGGTAATTCATAGTTCACATTGAGAGATATGATTACCAGCCGTTTAATCTGACGTATATTACGCATCAGGAGAAAGAAGTGAAAGTCTATGGGAAATGGCACATTTTAGAAGTCGAGTTGGCACCGTAATATGCCGTGTGAACAAACCCTAAAGGTATCGTTTTTAGATTCATAGAAAGGAGTCCTCCGTTAAGGCCTTTCATCTTTGGAGAGCGATTATAAAGAGCATTGTCCACTCTGGAGTATGAGTCCTGTCCTGCATTCTATAGACAGCTCATTGATTTGAATGGGCTCTGTGTATTTCCTAATTTCTCGTCAATATCTTGGGGGACACGGCATGTAGGCCTTAGGAGGCTGACACTAAGCGAACGCATTGGGTCTGCCTGGACAGACCAAATCCCTCCTACTGACGCCAGGCTACTCTGCTTTTAGCCTAGTGTCCGTAGGAGGCAAACCAGTTGGTCTGCTGCATTTTTTATTTTAGTTTTATTTCTTTTCTCTTTTAGGAGGTGATGGATTTTTTTCCTCACCTGTCAGCGGCTCATCATCATGGTCGCCACTTTGACAGTAATGCACCCTAAGGGTGTCAGGAAACCAGGCAGCCGCTGTCTGTTTCTACTTATGCACCAATCCCCACATATCGCCTCTGTGGCCTCTTTTTGAATTTCGGTAAGCCCACTTTGAAAGGTGCGTGGTTCCGTGGATTGAGGGTTTGTGTAAATCCACTTTTGAAGCTTCTGGGCCGTCCTGTAGCCTGCCTTTGCTTCCTCCTGGGTCAGCAAAGGCTGCACAGTCTGGACCAAACAGCTGCAGCAAGGGCTATTGTCTGGCGCTTCTATAGAACAGTTATTGGAACTCGAGTCCAAACTTGTATGCTGTGATTCCTCACTTGAATTGGATCGTCTGGCTGCTAGAGTAACTGCCAATGCAGTGGCCATCTGGCACGCTTTGTGGTTAAAGTCTTGGTTGGCTCATGCAGCCATCTTTTTACTTCTGGGTATTATGCCAGTCCCTAAATCCAAACGTTTCCGGGGTTTTTATTCCAACTTTTTCACGGTTCCCAAAAAGCTCAACCGTTATGTGCAGGTTCCAAAGTTTCGCATGGAGTCCCTCTGTTTGGTAATTGCGGCTCTGGAGCAAGGCGAATTTCTTTCCGCCACCGACATCAAGAACGCTTACCTGCACTTCCCTATCACCTAGTCCTATCAGCGTTTCCTTTGTTTTGCGGTGAGTTCACTGCATATCCAATTTGTGGCTGTGCCATTTGGCCTCGCTACAGCGCCAAGGGTCTTCATCAAAGTCTTGGCACTCCTCAAGGCGAAGCTTCGCATCGGGGGATTTTCATTGTTCCTAACCTAGACAAACTTCCTGTGAAGGCTCTGTCACAAAGCACCAATCTGGACAGCATCAGGATCACCCTGGATACGATGACATGCTTCGGATGGATTGTCAACTATGATAAATCAGGGTCTGTGGTCACCCAGGAACTCAGGACCATTTTTCTAGTGCTCGGTTATTGGTCCCCTCTTCTTCAGGGTCATACAGTTCTGGTTCAGTCCGACAACACCACTGTGGTGGCTTAACTGAATCATCAGGGAGGCACCTGGTGCTGTGCGGCTTTCCTGGGGCCTTAAAGATCCTTTGTTGGGCATTATGCTTGGTTCCATACTGGTCAGTGATTTTTAGTCCAAGGGCGGAAAACTGCATAGCCGATCTCCTCATCTGGACGTCAGTGAATCCCTTGGAATGAACTCTTCCACCAGAGGTGTTTCAACTTTTTTGGCAGAGGTTGAACACTCCAGATGCCGATCTGTTCACATTTCACCTCAAACATCAACTCCTGAATTATGTATCCAGGTCCCGAGATCCTCTGGCTCTTGCTGTAGACACGCTGGTTTGTTCGTGGAGTCAGGTTGTGCTTTTCTTCCTTTCCCACCCTCTGCCCTCTTTCCTCGAGTGCTCAAACAGTCCTCTATTACACTCCACTTTACCTCAGTTGCATTTGACAGCATGGTTGTTGAAACTGCAATTATGAAATCTCGTGGTCTCTCAGACTCTGTGGTACGGATCATGATTCAGGCCCGCAAGCAGCAGTTAGCCCATATTTATTATCACACCTGGAAAGCTTTCTTGCCTGCTGTGAGGCGTATGGTTTTTATCCCATTAGGTTGTTCTACACTACCCCACGAGTATTATCCTTCCTCTTGTCGGTTTTGGGGCTGGGCTGTGGCTTTTCCTCCTTGAGAGGTCAAATCTCTGCTCTCTCTGTTCTTTTCCAGCGCACCTTGGCCTCCTGTCCTCAGGTTAAGACATTTTTGTAAGGCGTCGCTTGTTTTGCCCACTATGTTCGCAGGCCAATATAAGCCTTGGAACATAAATCTTGTTTTGAATGTCATGCAGGTTCCTCTGTTTAAACAATTGCAGGAAGTTTCCCTCCATCTGCTTTCTTGGAAGGTGTTTTTTTCTTGTGGCCATTACATCCATCTGTCAAGTGTCTGAACTGCCAGCTCTTTCATGTAGATCCCCCTTTTTGGTTCTTCATAAAGAAAAGGTTGCCCTACATCCTGTGCCTTTATTTCTCCCTAAGGTGGTTTCCTCATTTCACCTTAATGAGGACATAGTTCTGCCCCACATTTTCCCCTCTCCCTTCACCCTCGGTCTTTGCATTATTTGGATGCGGTCGGGGCAATTTGGATCTTCCTCACTGCCACTTAATCTTTTAGGTGCTTAGACTCCCTTTTTGTTGTTCCATAGAGCCCGGGCAGAGGTTTGGTGGCCTCTAAGGCTACCATTGTCAGCTGGATCTGCTCTGCCATCCTGGAAGCCTACCAGTCTAGGAATAATAATAATAATCTTTATTTATATAGCGCCAACATATTCCGCAGCACTTTACAATATAGATGGTATACGTACAGACAAACCAGACATTACATTATAAAAAAAGCTACTTACAAATGAGACACGAGGAGTCAGAGCTTACAATCTATTAGGGTGTATGGGTGAAACAAAGGGTGAGATGTGCTTGGTTTACAATGGTCCAGCCATACATAAATATGGGGTAGTATACATAAAGTGGATGAACCTGCCATCCCAACCATACATCTAAATACAGATAAGTGCCTGTGGGTGCCAAAGTGCAGGAAGTGATGAATGTATGACAGCATTTGGGGGGTTAACAATTAGGGATTTTGGTAGGCTTGTCTAAGAAGATGTTCAGAGCGCACTTAAAACTGTGAGGGTTGTGAGTGTGCCTGATCACATGGGGTAACATGTTCCAGAGAACTGGTGCAATATGTGATAAATCTTGGAGACGGGCATGGGAGGTTCGGATGAGTTAGGTGTGTAATCTCAGATCAGTAGCAGAGCAGAGAGACCAGGTAGGGTGGTAAACAAAGACGAGGGAGGAGATGTAGGATGGTGCAGCGCTGTGGAGAGCCTTATGGGTGAGGCATCAGTATAGCGGCTGGAAAGAAAGACAAGCCTGGCTGCTGCAATCAGGACAGATTGGAGAGAGGAGCGTTAACAGAGAGGGAGACCAACAAGTAGGGAGTTACAGTAGTCAAGACGAGAAAGAGTAAAAGCAACAATAAGAGTCTGGGTTGTTTCCACAGTGAGAAAAGTATGGATTCTGGAGATGTTCTTAAGGTGCAGGTGACAGGAGCGGGAAAGGGATTGGATATACGGGGTGAAGGACAGATCAGAATCTACTATAACCCCAAGACAGCGGGCCTGCTGGCTAGGAGTTATGGGGGTGCCACACACACAAAGAAATAGCCGACTGAGGTTAGTTAGTATGGAAGAGGTTCATTCCTGAACTTTTAGTCATCTCACCGTCTACTGAGTCACCGCTCATTCAGTGACTTCTGGACGGGGCGGTATCATGCCATCAGGTCTGGAAGACTGCAACATGAGTTCCAGTCCATACTTTTACACAGTTCTATTACATTCATACTTTGGCCTCGACTGACACGAGCCTGGGCCATAGGGTACTCCAGGTGGCAGTGTGCTAACTGACTCGCACTACTGTAAATTTTTTCTTTCTAACTTTTTACCCACCCTCTGGGACTGCTTTTTGACATCCCAAGGTGCTGTGTCCCCCAATGATATTGACGAGAAATTCAGATTTCTGTAGTTACTGTAAAATCCTTTTCCTTTTCTTTTGATTCATTGGGGGACAAAGATCCCTTCCTCTCTTTGCCTTGTTTGATTCCGATTCTCATTCTGACATTCTCTCCATGGGATCGGACTATGGTTTATCCTTTCTCCTATGGTTTTTGTACCAACTGAGTAGCCTGGCATCAGTAAGAGGGATACAGTTTCCCCAGACGGAGCTAACACGTTTGGTATCCGCCTAATGTCAGTCTCCTAAGGTGACGGCCTATACCCAATTACCATTTTAACCCCTTCCCACAATGTGCCATTAATTTAAGTGGTGGTGGCTTGAAGGTTGTATGAAGCTGTCTCACTTGTTGAGAACGTTCCATTCGCGACCGCTGCTGGCTGGCTGTTAGATACAGCCGGCAACTACTGCTAGCAGCTGAGATTGGGGGCAGCTCGGATACTGCCTATTTAACCATTTGAACAATGTGTTAAACACGACTGCAGTGTTTAAATTCTATCTGAATGGGGTCATAGTCCATTGTGGTCACCGACCGCCCCCACCTCCATGCAGTGCAATTGTGGGGTACCCTTTGGTTGTTATTACTGCTGCCATGTTAGTGTAGCTATAACACCCTGTCATAGGCAGGGTATAATTGGTGATGAGTCTGTCTTTCGTCCATTTGCTCCTTCTTCTCCTTCCGTCTCCTAAAACTAAACGTGGAGAAAACTGAATTTATTATCTTCCCACCGTCCCACGCTGTCCCTCCACCTGATCTCTTTTTCCCACTGTCAATGGCTACACTCTCTCACCAGCACCACAGTTCCGCTGCCTTGGGATAACCTTGGACTCCAATCTGTCCTTCAAAACGCATATCCACACCCTCAACTCTGCCTGTCACCTCCACCTAAAAAATATTTCCAAAATCCGCTCATTTCTTAACTCTGAAAGCACAAAAATGCTGGTCCATGCCCCGTCATCTCCCGCCTAACTACTGCAAAAATTCTTCTCTGTGGCCTCCCATCTAGCACTCTCGCTCCCCTCCAAACCATCCTTAACTCTGCTGCCCGTCTGATTCACCTCTCTCCTCGCTACTTCCCTGCCTCTCCCTCTGCCTATCCCTTCACTGGCTACCCATTGCCCAGCGAATCCAGTTCAAGCTAGCAACCTTGACCTACAAGGCTCTCCATAACCTCTCCCCTCCATATATCTCTGCCTTAATCTCTAAATAACTCCTCTCATGCAACCTCTGCTCCTCACAGGACCTTCTCCTCTGCGCTCCTTTATCAGCTCCTAAAATAACCGTCTCAAGACTTCTCTCTGCTTCCCCCACACTCTGGAACTCGCTGCCTCAACACCTCAGACTGTCCCCCTCTCTCGCCAGCCTCAAACGTAACCTGAAAACCTACCTCTTCAGGATTGCCTATAACCAACATTAACCGTGTTGCACTGCTCCACCCCACAAACATGTCTGCCCCTCACCTTCTGTCTCTTCCCTCCTTCCCTGTAGATTGTAAGCCCTCACAGGTAGGGACCTCTCTCCCTCTGTACCCAGTTGTTAGTCACTCATTGTCACTTATTAATTGTTTGACCAATACTATTTATGTACCCGACTGAAATGTACAGCGCCCTGGAATCAAGGGCGCTCCAAAATAATAATAATAATAATAAAAAATGAATGAAAAGCCTGTATACAACAGTACGTTAGTACTGTTGTATATAGGACACGCAATTGCATGTTAAAATCCCCTTGTCCCGGGTGCTCCTGCGACTCTCACACCATTGCTCTGGCCTGTTCTGCAGCTACTCACCTGTCCGAGCTCTTGCCAATGTCTCTGCCTGCTGGCGCACGCTTCCCTTAAATTTAAAGGGCCAGCACACAGGTGATTGGCGATCACCAGATGCAGACCCTATTTAACCCTTACTCATTTCCTTGCCAGATCTTTAGTGCCCTTGAGCCTAAATAAAATATTATATTAAATATAACATCATTTATCACGTATGGTGAACACTGTATAATAAAAAAATTCCCAATGCCCAAAAAGTGATTGAGTACATAGTGATCAAAAAGTCACATGTATCCCAGACTGGTACCAATAAAAACTAAACTTTCGGCCACAAAAAAAAAAAAGAATCCTTCTTCAGGCCCATAGTTTGAAAAACCAAAAAGTCACAAAAAATGACTCTGCAGCGCAAAAAAATAGAAAAAGTTAAAAAATTTTTTAAATGTACTAAAACATAACGAAATTTAGTTTTATCGGAATAGTATAAACCTGCAGAATACCCAATAATGGACTCTATAAAAGCAAAATCCCTGCAAAAGTGGTGCAATTGCATTTTTTTATTGCATTTTTACCACATATAGAATTTTTTGGAGTTCCCCAGCACATCAAAGGTTACGGTTAATGCCAAAATACACACAGGTTTAGCCAGCTCACCCAATTACTATGTAGAGCTAAGCAACACAAACACACCCCTGTGGGAGTGTCATAGTTTTTTGCATGGAGCGTGTCTTTTTGTATCAGCGCGTGAAAGTGAACCTGTGCTGTTTACCATGTGCAGCCATTGATTTTTCAACAGGTAAGCTAATTAAAGTATTGTGATTGATAACTTAATAAGTATATACAAATAAATATGGGAACTAAGTGCCGATTAATTTTTGTGTGCCATGACTAAGAACTGTCTAAGTCGTAACGCGTAGGAGCTTTTTGTTTTGTCTGGTGTTGTGCCCGTGGTGCTTTTGATGTTTTCATTCAAATAAAAAAAGATTGAATTGTAACCATTTTCTTAATTACGATTAATTGCGCCATTAAAATATACATCTTGTCGTGCAACAAACAAGCCTTTATACGGCTATGTAGACGGCTCCTGGAAGGCGGAGAGGGAAAAATAAAATAAAAAAAATAGCTGCATCATTAAGGGGTTAGAAATTATAGATTGTCCAAGGCTTAGAACCGCTGCAACATGGTAGCTGATGGGAAATAGTACAATTTGTATCACACGAACCTGAGGGATAAAAAAAAAATCTTGTGGTATCCTCCCCATATGGGAGCACATGGAGCACTTTTGACCACATACTGCAGAAAAGGCCAAATTTATATAGCACTTTTGCCACCCACTGATATGGACGTGTGGCATGGTTTAAGATAGTGGGAGACTGATCAACAGAGCATGTATTCTGTTCATGGATTTTGGCTTTAGTACTATAGGTATGACACTATTTTATTATTTCTGAGGTACAGTATTTAGGGACACTAAGCCACATATCAGGCACAGTAATTGGGGCAAATGGGGAAAAGTAGGTACAGAATTAGGCAATACAAGATTGTGTAGGTGGCTATATGATACAGTGGGTGCTGGAAAAACAAGAAGCAAAAGATGGCAGCAAAGTCGGCAAACTAAGCTAAATGAAAAAGCTGGGAAAAGTGAATGACTACAGAGAAGATGCTAAATCAGAGTCATTGGTTTTATCTGTGCTGCATTTACTCATATGGTCTGCAGAGCTGTGTAGAGCTGGTGTCTGCTTCTACAGTATGTGGTTATCATATTGGGACATGTGCATAAGTCCTTATTCATGTGCTGTGTAATTTATTGGAGAGTGAAAAGATTTTGGTTTTATTCTAGGCTGGTGGAATGGTGAACTAGTGCGCTAGGGCCTATGAGCCATTAGCTAAGCCTCTGTCAATACTGGTGACCAATGCAAATCAAACTAATTTTATATATATGTTTTGCTCCAAGTCATAAGTATTTTTTTCCACTTTCTGAATGAAAAAATGCATATGTAAAGATTGCACTTGCTCTTTTTTGTTTTCTGTACATGCAACATGTTTAATGCAGATCGCTAAATAATAAAAATAAAGGGACAGAACATGTGTAGTATAAAACCCTCAAAAAGCAGAACTATATGTAAATGGGAATTCATCCAGCTACCCACTGGTTGCATTTTTTCTAAATGGAAAAAAGCAGCTGAAAAATATACATTTGAAATTTTCTCTCCATAGACATTTTATAACAGACATCATTCTATTCTATTCTGGGCTTACTTACAATTTCTTACGACACTCGCTGGCTCGATCAATTTTGAACTCCGGTAGACTGATAAAACCCTCAGCTTTTTCTTCCTGAAATGAAAAAAAAAGCAAACTTCCAATGAATAAGACATTTTGAACAATAATTACCACATGCGACAGTATCAGAAATGTAGACAATACAATCATAATAATCTTTAAAGTGAATATATATCTTTGCACACAATTTTTTATTTTTTTTTGACTAGCAATCTAAAAGGACCAACCTTCTCTAATAAAAAATTTCTTAATACACCTTAATAGTTGCAAAACTTTCATTTTTCTGATGAACAACTTAAATCTTCTGGGTGGACATACATTAATATTTCCAACTGTCGTACTAAAGGAAGAACAAATGCTTCTTGCTTATGATTTGTACCATAGATTCTCAATGTTTTTCAACTTCAACCTCATGACCCAGAACATGATGATGTCAAATTAAAAATGTAGCTTACTGTCTTTCGTTTGTCTCCTGAACCCAAAATAACATTAGAAGAAGCACAAGAGATAGTTCTGTTGTCAATCCAAGGACGCAGCCAGAAAAAAAAAAGACTGTTTAGCAAATAATCAGTTCTGTCAAAAATGTATCCTTAAATGCCCTTTACCAATAATTGATGGGTGCCTTACTAATAGAGTTGCGCTTAAGATTCAAGTTAAAGTCAAATTTGACCTAAATCCGAGGGCTATTCAAGTCGGCCCGGTTCATATTTTGGCAGAAATCGCAAAAAAATTGTCTCTAACCATAACCCTAAATTGAAATTAGGGTTTTTTGGCCTTTTTAGGGATAACTTCCATGATGCTTCTGGTTCCAGCATTTACTTTTGCTCCAAATGAACATGGAGCCAGATGCCACTTTGGAGTGGTGATGGTGGTGGACCCGGAAGATTCGCAAAGAGGTAAGTTAATTCTAAAGAGACCTAAAAACCTTATTTTCCTAATCACAACTTTGGGTTAGGACCATGGTTTGAGTTGGGGCTAGAGAAAGAAAATAAGGGTTCAGAATGTCACAAACCCGGAATTTTATTGCAAGTTCGGTTAAAAGAGTGCTTAACCAAACAGAGATAGATTTACCAATAAGGGTCACCTGACAGTTTGACATGCAGCACTTTATACAACTTAATAATAAATCAGTACAGAGTATGCCCCGCTAGTGGTTGCTGTTCTGTATCAGAAAAATGGAGCACAGAATCTGGTTAAGCCTACTCAGCTGAACTCAGAAATACCATAGATATGACCAAAGAAAGCCACACATGTATAGATACCTCTCCTTTGTCCGCAGCTGCAGCAGGAAGCTGCACATTTCTACTACCCCAGATGGGAATACCCTTTAAGATCATTAAAATCTTTAACTTTTCAGAAAGCTATAGGTAAAATAGTACCTAGAAAAATGTGCAATTTGGGACTTTAAATGGAGTTCAGCGTTTTTGAGGCAAGCACAATAATGATGATCGCAAGAAAGTGCCGCTTTGTCCCAAGTAACAAATGTAATTCACTAAACACTAGTTATGCATATTTCCAACCTTGGGGGGAAAAATGGAGAAACTAGCTTTGGAATTTGTCATGGAATCTTCTTAAACCAACCACCTAATTATCAAGCAAAACCAAATCATTTTTAGCACTTCTTTGGTTTGTATTAAGCTACTATATGTGAACACATGCCACATGAAATATTCAAGACTTCCTATTTGCCAAAATGATTCCAAAGGACAGTGATTATCTACCTAAGTGTCACACTATCGTTTGATTATGGTACTTTGCCTGGGGTGTCAATTCTGAGAAATATGTCACTATCACAGAGAATATATCTAATACAAATATCAGTGGCACACTACAAAACTAAGTAAAACATCAAGGTACATAGGAATTTTTTGAAAATGCATTACTGCTAAGGAAAATATGAAAAACCTGGGATTCTTAGTTTACAGTTTTTGATCAAGAATTGTTTAAGAATTGTGCACAGCCTAATTAATTTGTGTAGTCTATTTGAGGGATGGCAACCTCATTGGCTTGCTGCACTCCCCTTACCTCTTTTAAACCAGTGCAGGATAATTCAGTAGCAAGTTCCTGAGAGGTTGTAGTCTGAATGGACTCCTAGTGAGGTAATATGTTAGTGTTAGGGACTCACATGTGCTGGGATCCCCTTGACGCTTTTGGGAGTTGAGCTTAAACAATTCTTGATCAAAAACCGTAAACTAAGAAACCCAGGTTTTTCATATTTTCCTTCGCAGTAATGCATTTTCAAAAAATTCCTATATACCTTGATGTTTTACTTAGTTTTGTAGTGTGCCACTGATATTTGTATTAGATGTATGCTATTGCCTTACCAGTGTGCACCTATGCTTACGTTTTTCAAAATATATGGATGTGCACAGCCTATTTAATTTGTGTAGACTATCACAGAGAATGTCAAAACTGTTCAATCACCAACATAAAAAACAGGTTTTAGGGGAGAGTCCTTGCTGGATTTAAATGGGAACTGAATGAAGTGAAGCACAAACATAAAAAGTTCCATAGTGCTCCATGCTGGCAGAAATAAGCTCTTGTTACTATGTATGGAACCTTCTCATAATACCTTAAAGAGTCATAGTTTAGTTTTGAAACGTTTGCTCTGTGCTGGACAATAATAAGTATGCATGTTGTCCTTTATTTGCACGTTCTTATTCCCCATTGTAATACACCTTTTATTATAATCGCTACCATAAACCAGAAATGTATTCACTTTTAATGTCGTTGTTTTTACGAATATTCTCATCTAGTGTTGAGCGATTACGTTGGCTATCGACATCGGGCGATAGTCGATAGTCGGCCACCATCGATAAGGTTTTCGATAGTCGATCATCTCCGATGACCATTAAAGTCTATGGGAGAGCAACAACACCTTCATTCTTACACCCAAACAGGGCTGGAGAAGCTGGAATTAACAGCCAAAAACGGGTCAAATGGATACCTGCTACATCTTAGGCACAACACTAAGGCTATAAAAGCCACAGAAAAAAAGTCACACACCATTCACTATCCCTGTCTTGTACCACAGCATGACCCTTAAACCTGCATCACCCACAAATTAAAAAGTGCCAGAAGGCAGTATTATTTGAACCATCATTTTACTTGAACTGGACATTGAATTACCTGTCCTGAACCGCAGATGACCTAAAAACCTGTCATGACCCCAAGATTTTAAAAAGTGCCGGAAAAAGGAGTCTTTAACCACCATTTTTAGTTGAACCCGGAAAATTGACAACCCCGTCCTGGACCGCAGATGACCCTTTTAAAACCCGTCTGACCCCCAGATTAAAAAGTGCCGGAAAAAGGATCTTTCAACCACCATTTTAGTTTTAACTGGACATTGACTATACCTGTCCTGTGCCCCCAGCATGACCCAGGGCGGAGTTACAGTGGGTGCGGTGAGAAACCCGGCTGGCTTCGTCATCTATTAACACGCAGGTTAAAATGCCCTGATGACGCAGCAACGAAAACTGTCGTGCCTGAAGCAGAGTGCGGAAGCGGAAGTGTGGGGAACTCCAGCCTTCCTCAGTACACAGTCAAGACCTGGGTAGCGCTTGCCCCCCGTATGAGGTGCGGACCAATTTAGCTTCACTTGGAAATACTGGTGGTTAACGCTCCTGTTACACCCAGGTGCCCTTTTTCTTGGGATTCTTTTTTCATTTTACTCAAGTCTGGAGGGAAAAGGTCTCTGTACTTTGTTCTCTGTCCGTGCTCCATACTCCATGTCCCTGAATAACCTAATCTGGTCAAGTTTTCCTGCACCTCCCTTGTACAATTCAGAGGAATTTTTTTTAAAGCTATTTTGTACATGCAAGTTTTTTTAGTAGTTTAATTCTAGAAAACACATATTTAAATAGGAAGGAATCCCACCCCATGTCTTTGTTTCTCTTTTTTTTAATTATATGTGAAATGGTTGTCTCAATACAGGATTGATAGCTAGTTTAAAGATTCTTGCAAAAACAAGTCATTTGCAATTTGTATCCATTTAACAGAGGTCCATACCTGATTCCTGATTCCCTGACACACCAATCACCCTTGAGCCACCTTGACAATTGTGAAGAACAAATGTCTGTTAGAAACAACATTTTTTATAATAGGACCTGTAGTAAAGCTGCATGTCACAGCAAAAATGCCTCAAAATTTCAAAACAGACCATGAGCCACTTTTGACAATTGTGAAAGAACAAATGTCTTATTAGAAACAACATTTTTAAATAGGACCTGTAGTATTGCTGCTTTTCAAAGCAGCATGACCCAAAAAATTTATAAAAATGTACTTCTCATCAACTGTTAAAAAATTGTGAGGGAGAAATGCCACTTAAAGCCACATTTCTGTCCAAAGGACCATATATATTGCTAGTATCTCACAGCAACATACCCCAAAAAATTATAAATATGATTTCTCAGCCACTGTTAAAAATTGAGGCAACATGACCCCAAAACCATTGAACAGAATGCGAAAAAATCTAAAGATGAAGTATAAATGGAATAATATGGTTTTGTCATGAAACCATGGTGTCTTTTACAGTCTCCTCACATCAAAACCAGCTAAATGAACTGTTGGGAACTGAGAATAAAAATTGCAGTTTAGAAATGATCTTTTAAAAATAAGTTTTTCAAGAGGACCATTTCTGTTTGGAGAGGAATGTGAAGTAGACAGCAACTAATCGGTGACCTCGCAATTGGGGGCACAACAATCATCAGAGATCCATGCCTGATTCATGATGAAGAAAGTCACAACGATCCACATTATCTGTGGAAAGCCGATGCGATTGACTGAGAATGACAGCTCCTCCGGCTGTGCGAAGGTCCCTCAGATATGAGGGCGGGCTGCTGGCAGGAACAACACCTCTATGGCGTGGCGAGCCAGCTCGGGCCATTCGTCCATTTATGGTACCCCAAAGTCTATCTGGGGTCCCGGAACACATACAAAACATCGTTGTGAGACGCAGATAGTTCGTGCACCATGATCTTAAGCTGGTCTCTGGTGTGTATGTGGCCCCTGCATGCATGCGTTGGTGATGTTGGTAAATAAAGATTGTCCAGAGGTCACCCATTATGCTTCTGCCACCTTGCCTGCTTGCTTGCTGCCGCAACCTACTTGGCACTCTACTGCTGTCACGTCGGTGGCGTTGTTCCACGTGACATTTTGAAGAAACTGTGAAGCAGAAGACGCAAACCGATGTCCTCCAGTTGATCAATCAGCAAGGTCTCCATTTCCGCATTTTACGCTTATTTGGGTGGGTGTGGAAGGAAAAGTGCTTGAGTTTTGTTTTGTAATCGGGGATCCAGGAGGTTGGCCCGCCAGTACACTTGTTCTTTTGATGGCCTTGCAGATCAAGTTGAGGAATGGAGCCATCCAAGCACTCATGTGAGAGATGAGCATTGATTTCCCAAGGCCTACTGGTTCTGGGGCAACTAGCAAACTGATCTTCCTCATCTTCTCCTCCCCTCAAATTGCCGCTTACCCTCTTTCCAAGGTAGGACGTCGGTAACATCGGTGTCAGGAATACCTCCTCCACTCCACTGCCTCCGCACACGCTTCAACACAGCCTGACTTGCTGAGAGAATGATGCACCCTGAGGAGCTGATGCGCCACCTTGGGCACTAGCACTGGAACCGGAACCACTGCTCTAATGAAGAACGATTGAAATTGTGAAAAACTGTTGGGCCCTTGTGATTTGACGAAGAGAAAGGCTACGTGTCCCGCATCGTCTCCGTCTCCTTCCTCGTCGCTGGCGGACCTGTTTGTTTCAGAGTGACCAACGATCTTCCCATGAACAAAGATCACCACAATGCTCATGCTTACAAGGGCATTGTCCGCACTGACCATTTTGGTGCTTTCTATTTTCTTCAAAACTGGCAAGGATGGTGAAGAGCTCTTTCACCTGCCTTCCACTCTCGGTGCTCACACCCCGAGGTCCGCACAGCCTGCTTGTCAGGCCATGTGTCACTTCGTACTAGCGTAATGGCATTGCGCTGCTGTCCACAATCGCTGGAAGCAATGTGGAGGTGGAATCCAGCGTGTGCCCCTCAACAAGAGAACGGTTGACCGGGGAGGCCGAGCAGACGCGCAACGCAGCATGCGTACTAAGCAGGGTGCGAACGGCGGAGTGCGAACTCAGACCTCGAGCCTTCTTCAGCAGGCAGTCCAGACCCGGGTAGCCATTAGAAATTTCTGGACGACCAAGTTCATGACCATGTGCCAGCAAGGGATGTGCTCCAAGCCTACCTATCTTAAGGGCGGCCAGCAGATTTCGCCCGTTCAATATATCGGGATACCCACCTATGCCCTGGCACAAGGTTCTTGTCACCAAGCCAGCGCTCCGGCTCTCGTTGCGGAAGCCATCCACAGCTCCTGCACCTGGGTGGGGACGTCTCCAAGACAGAATTAAATTTTTTTTTTTACAAAACGGCTTGTTTCTCTGGCACGTGATGCCACCAAGGACCTTGGGGGAAAGAGCCCAGTAAAAAATAAAAATATAAAAAAAACCATCCTGCGGTTTTTTTTGAAGAGCGTGCGCGAGCCTAGAGACCGACTGTCCCACCTCCCAGAGAACAATCCACACAGCATACCCATGACTTGTCACAGATATATAGCGGCCTTGCCGTGCTTACTAGTCAAGGTTCAGGTGGTCAAATGGACTTACCGCCACAGATGCAGACAAACGCGCCTTGAAATTTTAGAATGACACGTGGGCTGGCCAGGGCAGAGACTCTTTCTGCAAAGAAATGCATGCTCGGCATCTGGTATTGGGAGGCAGGCAGAGGGCCAGGACTTGCGGAACCCATCTGAGTCCCCAGACGGAAAGCACATTTACCAAGCCAAGAAACCTGGCAATAGCGACTTCAGGCTTTTGGCTGTTGGATGGTTTGGGTTAAAGTGTTTTACTTCTTGCTCCAAACCTGGAAGACAGAAAGGCTTGGCTGCTAGAACTGTGCCCCTGTAACGGCGTGCAGGTCCGTCAAACTGCGAAAGGAGAAGGGGTAGGATGGGTCTCTGGTGGTGCTGGTGGTACACGGGCGACGGTGTAGGCTGAAGCGTAGCTAGATACCCTGATCATGACTCTTGAGAGACATGGGCATCTGAGGAACGCTTGGTGGTGGCAGACGAGGAGGAGATGGAGACAGAGGGTGTGACAGTGGTTGAGGCCCGGCGTCGTCCTGTGGCCGTTTTTGCCCAAGTGTTCCCTCCATTTCAACTCATCGCATTCGCTGCATGTGACTAACAGGATGGTGGAGGTTAACCACTTAAGGATCTTGCCTCTACTTATGCGTTTACGGCAAAGGCGCATAATGACATCGCTGGTGAATCAGAGGCTTGCTCAAAGAAGGCCCAGCTTGAGAGGTCCTGGACCTTTTGACGGCGAAAAGCAGGAGCGGGGTTTGCGCTGACCGTGGTGGCGGAATCATATCAGCGGACTTCTCTCTTCGACCCGCCCTCTCCCATTTCGAGGCGGGACCCGTACTGACACTACCCCATCGTCCTTTTCTGCTCCTCGTCCAGTGATGAAGCGCCTTGCAAAGCAATTCTGCTGAAGAAGAACCCTTGATCCGCAATGTCGTCATCATCATCATCATCAAACAACACAGGTGACAGGTCGTCCCCTGACTTTTCACTGCATCAAGAAGCTTCGGCGCTACAAGCAAGAGGGCCTGCAAGGTTTTGCCGACCGCCCGGGATTTTTGCCCGAATTGACCAGGATTTCCTTCTCTCTCTAATGGCATCAGTAACTGGCGTCAGAGCAGACTAAATCATCCTCTTGATTTTTTTTAAAACATGCCTTCTGACCCCAAACCCATTTTGTCATCAAAGAGTTTCAACAATGGATTACCCACAGTGGGGGGTCACAAGTTGACTTTTGGGGCTGCTTCATGTTTGGAGGGTGTTTGATGACGGATGACGACATTTTGGCCAAAGACTGGGAGGACGAGGGGTAAGACTGCTGGAGCAGGTTGCATTAACCCACTAAAGGACAGATTGGGGACGCTGTTCCTTACTGAGATTCAGGGGGCCTGCCCAGGATGACAGGCCTGCGGTCCTACAAGACGACCGGGGGCATGCGTGTTGTCCCAGCACTGGAAGGAGCCCCTTCCCCGTACCTCTCCCCCAGTGCTACCCCCCTCTTTGCTCGCTTACCACCTGATTTGCTCCATTTTCAGAAATAAAAAATTTGAGAGGTAGGGAATAGTTTTGGAAAGTCTCCTTTTAAAAAGACGGCAAATCACGTTTTTTCAAATCTCAATCAAAAAAAAAAATTGCGGTTTTAATTTTAAACTGCAAGGTGTCTCTATCAAAAAAATTGGATGGGCAAAAGGCAAAAAAACGTATCTGTTATGTTTATATATTACCCCCGGTATTTTTTTGCGCCTTTCAATTCACGTGTGCAAAAAAATTTGCTGTTTTTTAAGATTTACTGCAACTGCTTTCAATGAACAAAGCTGTGTGGCCAAAGAAAAAAAAACACGTATCTGAAATGTTTTCCCGGATATAAAATGTTTTTTTTTGCACCTTTCAATTCCCTGTGGTGCTATAAAACTGTGTTTCTGATTTACGTGCAAGGCGTCAATGAAAAAGCTTTTGGGGCCCCCCAAAGTAAAAAAAATGTATCAAAATGTATTGGTAATAAAATGAATTTTTTGCCCCTTTTAAAATTCACTGGGGTGACTATTAAATTGTGTTTTAAGATTTACGTGCAAGCTGCCAATGAACAAAGCTGTAGTGCCCCAAAGAAAAAAAAACACGTATCGAAATGTATTGGGATAAAAAAAGATTTTTTGCCCCCCTTTCAAATCACCTGTGGTGACTATAAAATTGCTTTTTTTCAGATTTAAGTGAAGGGGGATATATGAACAAAGGTGGATGGGTAAAATAAAAATAAACACCTTTTCGAAATGTATACTATAATAAAAGGGGATTTTTTGCACCTAACACAGAACCTCAGTTACTGAAATGTGTGTATCCTAATATAAGTTCAGGGCTGCCCAAAATTCAGGAAATATTCAATGCAAACGTTAAAATAAAGATATTGCAGTGCAATGTCTACATAAGTTTTGGGTGAACTTTATCCATTTTCTTTATAGAGTTTGTTGTGTTCGCCGCGGGGGCCCCCCCCCCCTCTCCCCTGACTTACAGGGGGTAGTGCTTCTTTTAAAATTCTCTACCTAACTAAAAAAATCTCCTTCCTAATCAAACTAAATTGAAAAGGACCCAAAAGCAAATAGTAGAGGTTTCTCTGTGCAAAAATAAATAATTTCGCGAGTTTTTTGGCCACACAGAACGCAGGTTTCCCTATGGGGACGTGGAGACACTGAGGCTGAACAAAACGCTGTTCTATGTAAAACGGGGTCATGTGATTTTTTCACCCAAATCGCAACCAAAAATCCCAGTCATGAGTCGCACAACATCTCACCCCTCTATTCTGTAATTGATTGCTGGCCGCCAAAATTCGGGAAGGGGCGTTTTTGGCGCAATCTTAATAGTGATGCACATTTTTTTGCCTTAATTATCGCATGATAAAAAAATTTCGTCATGAAAAACCTTGCCGATTTAACTTTGTGATAAAAAATCGCTCAACCATTTCATTAGCATCTGCAAATTTAAATTCAGGGTTTGGCAGTAATACTTCAGAGGTTTTCCCACAGGCGACTGACTCATTATGACTTTTTAAACTTTTGAGGTGAGAACTCATGAGAGAGTCATGTGTCGTGAGCTGGTTTGGTGATTATATTTGGTATGTGATAGGCTGTCTGCACATATATCTTTTATTTTCATGGGTAAAAGGTGCAATCAAATGTCCAACACTGGCTGGAAGAGCATGACCAAGATTTCCAAATTTTACTCTGGCCCCCTAATTCCCCAGACTTAAAGCTAATTAAGCATCTGTGGGACCACCAACGATCATTGCCTCCACTCAATGGATCCTCCCCCATGCACCCTCCAGCAGCTGTGGGATGCTCTGCAGTCAGCATGGCGTCAGACACCTGTGAGAACTTACCAGGACCTTACGGAGTCACATCCAGGTCATCTAATTGCTGTCCGTGTTGCTGTTTCTCTGAATATTAATAATGTGACTTGACTGTGTAATACACCCTGAAATGTATTCACAGCAATAATGAACCTAGTGTACCTAACTAATACCCCTATCTCACTTATCAATACTACCCTGTAAAACATAAAATCTTACAATGAATTAAGATTAGTCAGAAATGCATGGTCTTTGCCGAGTTTTGGGCTTTAACTCACGCCGTTTTCATTGTAAAAGTATAGTGTGGTTTTAATGCCCCTCTATCATGTGGGTGCAGATTTCTGAAGAGAAGTCAGAAGCGGTTAATTGCTTATTGAGTGTTTATGATGTGATGGACATGTGCACTCTGCATGATAGACTCCCATCAAAGTGCCTGGAGCTAAGGTCACAGCAAATGACTGTCAATCACATCTAAAGGTTTAAAGCCTATGTTTACATTACAGATTAGGGTATGTGCCAGGAGAGCTCTCACCAAATTTATCCATAGGACCCCAGTGACTCGGTGTATGCCAAACAGTGTCTCTTTGGCACATATCAGGCTGGTGTGCATTGACATGTATGTGTGTACATGGCATGTGTTGGAGCCTTCCACTGAAGCTATGTGTTAGGATATAGTTCTGGCGTATACCTCTGGGAACAGAGTCTGACTAACGTCTGACAATACGACACAACATGTCCATAGGGAGACTCTGCTTGAACACTAGATGGGTGCATGTATATATGTATTACTAAGGCATGTGTATTTATACATTCCTGAACACTGAAACTGCAACACCAAGGACAAGCTTATGCAGATCCAGAAAGTAGATGAAGATGTCAGCACAGTTCAATGTTGTGTGTCATAGTGGCTGGAAGAATGACAAATTGAAATGACATGAAAGTCAAGAAAATACAACGAACAAGCACTCCCAAGTGAAATCCTATTGAATATTGGTTGTAAGGAATATATTAAAATATACACAAGGTTGCATATCGCTCGTGCTGCTGTGAGCAGTCTTCGTGTTCTAAACATACTACCGTGGCCTGCGGCATGTCCAGACTTGTCTCCCATCAAGCACATCTGGGATGTCATTG
The DNA here is from genome assembly GCA_025379985.1 of Phyllomedusa bahiana. Classification (NCBI taxonomy): domain Eukaryota; kingdom Metazoa; phylum Chordata; class Amphibia; order Anura; family Hylidae; genus Phyllomedusa; species Phyllomedusa bahiana. The sequence continues at coordinate 23,839 of JAODAL010012799.1, forward strand.
GTCGACAATTGTAAGAAAGGTGCCACCAGTCAATCTTGAAAATTTGTGCGCCCAAGTGCATTAACAAGGTTTTCATAACATTTAGGGCGACATGTCCCATTAGGGCTGCACCATTTTTTTGGTGTATTTTGCTCCAAAAAACTGTTGACACCATATTCTCTATACAAATGAACAGTCGTACATCAAAACTATGCTAGCAATGATATGCTAATACTGGCACCGTATATTGTTTTATCTATTTGCAATTAGAATACCAGCAACTGCCTCCCTCATATATTGAAGGTGTGTGAGCGGTTGTCTTACGGGTATTTTTGCATTTGTGCAGTCGCCCAATGCATTGTACTGTGGCTTTTTTGCATGCTGTGTGAATAGATGTCAATTTAATGTGCAGTCTGGTTGGTCCCCACGTCATGCTGCTTACACTGCTTTGCAGCACCCGGACCTGGACGTGAGGACCGTGGGATGGTGAGTAATTTTTTTTATTTAATCAATAGCTGCTACCTGGCTACATTGGGGCACTGCCTGGCTACAATGGGGCACTGCCTGGCTACAATGGAGGCACTGCCTGGCTACAATGGGTGCACTGCCTGGCTATAGGGGCATATACCTGGCTATAGGGGCATCTACCTGACTATAGGGGCATCTACCTGGCTATAAGGGACTACTACCTGACTATAGGGACATCTACCTGACTATAAGGGATAAATACCTGACTATAGGGGCATCTACCTGACTATATGGGGCCAAACCAACCTGGCCAAAGGGGCCCACTACCTGGCTATAAGGTTCCCCTACCTGCTATAGGGGGGATCTACCTGGTTTAAAGGGCTACTAATGGCCCCAGGGGGTACTGTCCTTGGGCTACATGGGCTTCTTAACCGGCTACATGGGGAACTTCATGGCAAAGGGAAATGTCCCGGCTACCGGGAGATATTCCCTGGCCCACCAAAAATGAGGTTTCTTTAAAAAGGGGGGGTTTTTGTATAGAAAAAGGATTTTATTTTGAGAAGTGAGGGGTTTAAATTGGGGAGTCTAAGAATTTGTTTTGTAAAATTTTTCAGGAAGAGTTGTGGGGCCCGGGGGCCCCATATTGGGCTTGGGCAGAATTTAAGATAACCAAAAAACTCTAAGAGCCGCCTTTTGTAAAGTCCCCCGGATGTAATTTTAAATGTAACCGATTTTTATGTCCGAGAGTTGTAAAATGGGATCCCAATACCCCTTTTGGGCCCTGCATGGGGGGAATATAGGTTTTAGTCTAATGTTTTTATTTAGAATGGTCAGTTTGGGATTATTATCACTGTTGGTGGTAATAAAGTTGGGTCAGGGGGGTTTTTTTATTTTTTTCCCCCGTTGTGGTGTATTGGGGGTCCCCGGTTTTCCTTGGGATTTGGTTTTGTTTTAGCACGTGTTTTTGTGGGAACTGTATGACTATTATTTTAAATGGTTTTTTTTGTAGCACAATTGTGGTTAAAACATCTTTTTTTTTACATTCCCCTTTGATTTTTTGATGGGATTCAGTGGGTCGCATTTGGGGGTGCATTATTTACCGGAGGGGGAGGCGCAGAAAATTTTTCCCCCCTTCCCCCCCACCTCCCCCCCCCTTTAGGGAAATTTAAACCTTTGGAACGGCCCCCGGGTGTGGAAAAATTTTTTGTTAAGGGCCCTAATAGGGGGGTAAAACTGTGGAAAGTTTTGGGATGTGTGTATAGGCCCTTAAAATAAATTTGCACATACTTTTTATTTTTATTTTTAAAAACAGAGTTTTCTTTTTGGTTTTATTTTTTCATATTGCTATACATGTATATATACAGGGCAAGGGCACTTATTTGAAAAAAGGGGAATTCCCCAAAGTTACCATATGGCAGCACAGACAGCAGCACGACGGGTGGAAAAGGCCCGGAGAGGTTGTCCCAACCATGCATGCATCCCCCGTAAAATTTCCCCTAGGGCCAACACAAGAATCGAAATATTCCCAAAAGATGTCGTGGGTTTAAGTCTGAGGGGTTTTTAGGGACCCAAAAGGGGTGCTAAGAAGTATTAAAGGGGATGTCCCACCCCCACGGGGGGTTTTTTCCGGGCCCTTTTAGCTTGGGGTTTTTGGGGTTTTCAGACAGCCGAAAAAAACCGGGCCGGAAAAAAGGGACCCTGGGGGCTTCGATGGGAAAATTTCCCTTCCCGCAGCCCCACGCCGGGTTTTTTGTCCGGCGGTTTTTTTGCCCGGGTCCGGGTACGGGGAAAAATTCTACCTGAATTTTTCCGTCCCGGTTTTTCCCGGACGGAATAAGGCAAATTAATTTATGGGGGGAGGGCTTTTCTCCGCCTCACCCCCCTTTTTTCCCCCTGTGCCAGGGGGCGAAAAGCCCCATTTAACCCGCCATCCATGTCACATTTTCTTGGGAGAAAACCCGTTTGGAAATGATCTGCAAGGATGGATTCATAACCCCAAAAAAGGGAAGGGGAAATTCTTATTTTATGGAAAAGGGGGGTGCCCCGAAAAGCCACTTCAAACCCCTTTCCAAAAAACCAAAAATCCCCAACCCCCCAGCTTTTGCTCCTTCAGAAATGGTTGCAGTGTGTTTGTTCTCTAATGTTTCTTGCCTGACATGCCTAAGGGTTTGTTCACACCGCATCTTTGCGGGGCATATTTCAGCATGCAACTGTGCTGCAATATGCCAAAAATATGCCCTGCAACTATGGTAATTCATAGCTCTCATTGAGAGCTATGATTACCTGTCGTTTTCCCCTTTGCATATTACGGCAGGGAGAATGAGAGTGAATGAGGGTCGGGACAGAGCATTTCAGAAGTGCATTCTAGCCAGTGCGTACTTCTAAAACACCTAGCGTATTGCTGCGCGCACATGTACACGCTGAAATACACCATATGAACCTACCTTAAGTCCATCTCTTTGGTGACGCAGAAAACGTGACTTAACCCTTTGCCAATGAGAAACTTGGTTAACAGAAGAGCAGTGACCATACAACTATTTCCGAGCCCCAAACATAGTAGGGTACACAGACCTGTTGTTTTAGATGTACGTCTGGTAGCCCCCTGATTCATTTTGGCAGGAAAGCTGCTCCTCTGTATCGTGACAGTCCACCCACCTTCATATCCAACGCTCACCTCTCACATCAATGGCACATGATGCTTTGCAGTTTCCACATAACTTATTCGTGTTGGTGCCATTTGATTACTTATAATACACTTTTACCACTGCAGCATGCAAACAGTTCACAAACTGTACAGTTTAAGAAACACTGCTAGCTTTGGCCCAAAAGCTAATGATCATCCCTTTTTGCAACTTTCACCCGTTAAAGAAACAATGGATATTGTGTTTGCAGACAGTCTATCAAACACCTAATATTCCCACCAAGCCAGCTCCCGACATGTTACTTCCTTCAAAATTAATAAATAAAATGAATATAACTACGTAGTTGAACAGGTTAAAATAAATAAAAAATCTACTCAAGTCCTAAATACATTTGAACAAATGCTTTTGAATAAAACATACAAAATCAAAAGCAACGCAGCATCTGTAACTTTAAACAGTTTTCTCTTTGAATAAATACTCATTCCCCAAGATTTGCAAGAAATGGTCGGCACTTTGGATACTTGCTGAAAAATATATCATATTCAAGCGATGGCAGCCAGAAAGTAATTTTTAAATCTGCTTTGAAGTTAGGTAGAATTTCTCTAGGGAGGTATAGCTCAGTATATTTTTGCCTTTGTCACATTGAGAAGAGGCTGTAAGCTATATCATAAAGCAGATGATCACTTTATCAAAGTTTAAAGGTTTGGGGTATACAAGTCAGCATAGAAAAAGTAATTTTATGTACTTGAATTTTCTGTAACTAATGAGTTTTGGTTACACTACTATGTGCATGCATCAGTCACATGTAAATGTTTTATAGGCAGTTTAACACAATTTTACATTTTGTGCTTTCTAAGGATAAAGATCATTTCATGGCACCAAAAAATTACAGAAATAAAATGACTGCCTCCACTTATTCTAACCTTGACTTCCTTAGAAAAACATGTAGTTCTTTGAATTGTCTCTCTATTTTAAAGAATTACTAAAAATGGCCCTGATATATACAATATGGGATGTGAAAGCCATTGCACTACATCTCAGAAAATGAAGACCTAAGTCTACTTGAAACATTATTATTGTAAGCGTTGTTAATAGAGGTGTACAGGTATTTTAAAGCATTATATATTTCAATGTATGGTAAATTTCTTAAGAACTAATTTTGCTTGCTGTCTCAAAACGTATAAGGAAAATAAGTTCTAGTAGCTAAAAGAATAATTAAAAGTAACTAAAAGTTATCTAAAAAATATGTACGAAAGGGATCCATTGTGACTAGTGTTGAGCGATTATGTTGGCTATCGAGATCGAGCGATAGTCGGCCGCTATCGATAAGGTTTTTCGATAGTGAGCATCGATTATGAGGATTACCATTAAAGTCTATGGGAGAGCAACAACAACTTCATTATTACACCCAAACAAGGCTGGAGAAGCTGAAATTAACATCCACAACAGTCAAATGGATACGTGCTACATCTTAGGCAACACACAGGTTATAAAAGTCACAGAAAAAAAGTCACAGAACATTTACTATCCCTGTCTTGTACCACAGCCTGACCCTTAAACCTGCATCACCCACAAATTAAAAAGTGCCAGAAGGCAGTATGATTTGAACCAACATGTAACTTGAACAGTACATTGAATATCCCGGTCCTGGAACCGCACACGAGCCCCCAAACCTGCATGACCACCAGATTTAAACAGTGCCGCAAAAGAGTCTTTCCACCACCCATTTAAAATTTCACTGGAAAATTGGACTATACCTGTCCTGGACCGGCATTATGACCATTAAACCTGTCTGACCCCCAGATTAAAAAGTTTCCGGGGAAAAGGAGTCTGTTATGTCTGGGATCTGTTTTGATCTCGTAAAATACACGGTATTTTTGCACCTTACAATTCACCTGTGGTGACTATAGAATTGCTGTTTTAAGATTTACGTGGATGCGCGTCAATGAACAAAGCTGGGTGCGCAAAAGTTTAAAAAACACGTATTCTGTTAGTTTTCGTATAATACACGGTATTTTTTGCACCTTTCAATTCACCTGTGGGTGACTATAGAATTGCTTTTTAAGATTTACGTGGGTGCTGCGTCAATGAAACAAAGCGGGTGCGCAAAAGTAAAAAAAACGTATCTGTTTATGTTTTTTGTATAATCAAAGGTATTTTTTGCACCATTTAATCACCTGTGGGGACTATAGAATTGCTGTTTTAAGTTTACGTAGATGCGCGTCAATGAAACAATGCTGGGTGCGCAAAAGTCAAAAAACATAAAATGTTAAAGTTTTCGTATAATAAACGATATTTTTTGCACCTTTCAATTTCACCCGTGGTGATATAGAAAATTTCTGTTTTTAAGATTTACGTAGATGCTGCTCAATGAACAATGCTGGGTGTGCAAAGTCAAAAAACACGTAAACTGTTATGTTTTGATATAATAAACGGTATTTTCTGCACCTTCAATTCACCTGTGTGAATAAAGAATTGCTGTTTTAAAAATTTTCGTGGATGCTGCGTCAATGAACAATGCTGGGGGCGCAAAAGTCAAAAAACACGTAACTGTGATGTTTTCGTACGATACACGGTATTTTTGGCAACAAACAACCTGTGTTGATATAAGATTGCTGTTAATGTAATTTAACATCAAGGTGGATATATAAACAGTAAAAGGTGTTATGGGTAAAATTGAAAAAGAAAACATATCTGAAATGTATACTGATAATAAAGATGGAGTTTTGCAGCTAACAAAGAACCTGCAGTTTAAAAAAAAGTGTATCCAATAAAGTTCAGGCTGCCCAATATCCAGGAAATATTTCAATAGCAAACTGTTAATAAAAAAGATATTCACTACAATGTCTACACAAAAGTCTTGTGAACTTTATCCAGTGTTCTTTATAGATAGAGCTTGTCTGTGTTCGCCCCGGGGGGCCCCCCCCCCGCTCCCACCCCCGGGTGAATTTACAGCGGAAAGATGCTGCTTTATAATTCTCTAGCTACCTACATAAAATCTTCAAATCTCAAATCTAACTAAATTGGAAGGCTCACAGCTAATAGTAGAGGTTTCTCTGTGCAGAAATAGACTAATTTCGCTGAGCTGTTTTGGCCACAGGCAGAGCGAGGTCCTATCCCTATGAGACCCCTGGGGAGACACTGAGGCGGGAAAAAGGAAACGCTGTTCTATTTAAAACGAGGTCAAAGTGATTTTTTTTCCAGCCAATCGCAACCATACACATCCCAGTCATGACGTCGCACACACATCTCACCCTGCCTTAATTCTGTAATCTGATTTGCTGGCCGCCAAAATTACAGAAGCGCCGAAAAAGGCGCGATCTTAATAGATGATGCACAGATTTTAACCTTAATTATCGCATGATCTGGAAATTTCGATCCCCCTAAAAACCTTGCCGATTTCAACTTTGTCGATAAAAATCGCTCAACACTAATTGTGACTAGAAGAATGAGGAGACCCTGCTGCTTACTGGGAGATGATGGAGTACCAGACGTAGATATGGATAAGCTGCTTTGTTGGGATAAACAATTAAGAACTGCAAGAAGAATTGCTTAGGGAGGGCTAAAGTTATCTTACTTTTCTCCGACTAAATAACTAAATCTGGTTGAGCGGTTAGTGGGGATGATGTCTTGTTCAACCTATGCAGTCGTAATTAAATAAACTACCAAAGAAAATAATAAAATTGAGCCATAAGAGTTTGCTATCTGGGTAACAATTAATACTCTCTGCCATACCTATACAAACGTATCCAGACATAAACAGTGGCACAATCATAGGCTTCAACAGAACAATCATCATCTGACTGTATTTGGTGTTTTTTACGTCGGAGAATGTTTTATTTGTGGGACAGAATTACATAGCAGTCTACACTTTTCTGTTCCCTAAATAAAAACATATAGTGGCATTCAAAGGGCCAAAACAGACCTGCTTAAATATATATATCAGTAGTTGAGCAATTGTAACAGATCACTGCAGCAGAAAGAAATGCCCTGACTGAAACATAACTTGTAATGATAACTTTAAAAAAAAAAGTCCCAGACATAATGTAAAAAACCTTCATATGGTTCGTCATACATGTAGGTTCAAATAGGTGTGCAAATGTAGAGGACCAATATAGCATGTATTAAAACCCTGCTCATGGTTTATTGGTCAATAAATAAACATGGTGGGTATCTTTTGAATGCCATAACCTGTATTGTCCAGGAGTCAAATGGATGAACTTTGACAAACAGAAACTACACCAGGAACAGAAAAATGTACACTACACTGTCCCTATGCTTGCCATGCTTAAAAGTGGGGTAATCGCTCTTAAAAGGGCGGCTCCACTATATAGGTTACCCTATTGGATCACACTATGTCTATTAATACAGATACTTAAAAAAAAAGGTCCTCATTTATACATATCAATATATATATATATATACACATCAATAGTAAAGAGTCCCAATGCATTTCCCCTTCAATAGAAGGCTTGTCGAAAGATGTAGAGACAAACATAAAGGCTTAAAGATGGTAAACAGATAAATGGGGTAAATACCCGTAGCTACAGCTATACAGATGCAAGTGCCATCTCAGATGTATGATGACATCATTGGGTAATGGGAGGCAAGGGCATACAACATCACCTCCCAAGTCTGCTAAATTGTCTGCGCACTGCGCTAGCCCGATTGCCCTGTTTTTAGGTAGGTTGCGCATAAGGACAGTGTAGGCCTATTAGCCAAAATATCTTTTTCTGTTCCTTGTCAATTTTTTGTTTGTCAAAATGTATTCATTTGACTCCTGGACAACACAGGTTATCAAATTCAAAAGAAGACACCCACCAACAAACCGTGAGAAGGGTTTTAATACACGCTATATTGGTCCTCTATATTTGCACACTTATTTGAATTTATATGTATGAAGAACCATATGAAGGTTTTTACATTTGCTCTGGGACTTTTTTAAGAGTTGTTATTAAAAGTTATGTTTTAGTCATGGCATTTCTTTCTGCTGCTGTGATTCATTCAAAGGGCCAAAAATAGACACATGGGACGACATGTATGAATAGGGCTGCACCCGTTTTCTGGTGTACTTTGAGCCAAAAAGAATGTATGAACAGGAGCACTCCAAACTTTGGTGCAATAGGTCCCTTTATAATGCGAAAAAGACACTTTTTAATGTGCCAAAGATTAGGGGTGTTCTGAGGGCGTCACACCACATTTGTAGAATTAGACACATTTATGATTCTTTGACGCCAAATCTAGGCACAGAACAGCTAGAACAACCAGACCAAGTTAAAGGTGATCTGCCTGAGCCAGACTTGGTGTATTGGCACTAGACTGCACCTGCATGTATGACACGCAGAAGAACAGGTCCATACATTCTGGTGCATTCTACACTGCCTTAAAGAGAACCTGTTACCTAGTTTATGCCCCCCTTGCTGAGGACAGCACAAGCTAGTGACAGACATGCTGTTTCCAGTGCTGTGTCCCTTATTCTCCAAGATGCTGAAGTTTTAGAATATTTAATGCTCAAATCTGCAGTTTTCAGCCAGAAAAGAGTCCTAAAAAGAGTCTGGTTTTTGCATGCCCCACCCACCTGAGGCTAGCCACGCCCACCTCACAACCGACTAACCTATTACTTTAAATAGTAGTAAACCTATAGATACAAGGGCCAATCAAATAGGATGGATACCATAAATACAAAGAATTCCAAAATAAATTGTATCCGATTCAGTAATGCAGAAATGTAAAAACAATACTTTATTAAATCTTATTATAAACAATTAAAAAATATATCAATAACAGACAAAATCACACCCAAATAAAAAATACCCAACTAATCCCACTGAAACATAATGCTGTACATCATTTAGGTGATAATAGGATCAAAACATCACATAAATAAGTGCAAAAACATCAATTCTATACATCACCAAGGATCAGCGGATTAGAATGAAACATGTTTCATTCCTCTTCAGAAAGTGCAGGCAAAACGTGCATCGGGCGTTTGGTTCATTCTAATCTGCTGATCCTTGGTGATGTATCGAAGTGATGGTTTTGTACTTATTTATGTGATGTTTTGATACTATTAGTTGGGTATTTTTTATTTGGGTGTGATTTTGTCTGTTACTGATTTATTTTTTTAATTGTTTATAATAAGATTTAATAAAGTATTGTTTTTACATTTCTATATTGCTGTACTGGATACAATTTCTTTTGGTATTCTATTACTTTAAATAGGTAGAACCATGTGAATAACTGCCAGCTGGCTGGGGCTAACACCTGCTCATGAATAAGATTTGAACATTAAGGCTATGTTCACATGGCTTAAAATTGGACGTATTTCAATCCGTAATTATGCGCCGGAGTGCGCGAATTACGGCTGGAATACGTCCCAGTCATTACGGTAATCCACAGTTCTCATAGATTACGTCTCCTCTCCCTGCTCGGCGAATACGCCGCGGGGGGAGATAAGTGACGTGAATTACTGTAATGAAAGTCTAATGAAAGTCTATGGGCCAGCGAAGTGCCGGCCCCCCGCTCCCGCGCCCCGCCCTGCCCCGACGGCATAATTACGCCCCGCAAATAAGCCGTGTGAAAATAGCCTAAGGGCGACATGTCAGAAAAGTGGCATATCCATGTCAGTTTTAGGTGCATTACAGTGCGTCTGAAAGTACGATCCTTTCAAAAAACTGGTGTCAGGTATACCTTGCATAGAAAAATGAATGCCCCTCTTTAGGCACATTGTGCCTAAAAAGGCAAATCATGACAAAAAAGGCGCATTGCACGAGTTGCATATCATTGGTAATATATGTAATGCGCCGATCGAGGTGCATTGCGCGACGGAGGCGCATACCATAGGTAATGCGCCCCTATAGATGCATTGTGCGGCGGGTGTGCACAGCGCACCATATTTAGTCGCATTACAAAGTGTCGTACCTGGTGTATAATGCGCCTAGTATTGGTGTACGACAGTTCATTTACATCAAGAATATGGTGTCAAAAGTGGTTTTGCCACAAAATAGACCAAAAAACTGGTGTTGGCGTGTTGGGACATCTCACCCTAAATGCTCTAAAACTACAGCATATTACAAAATAAGGAACACAGCGCTGGAAACAGCATGTCTGCCACTAGCTTGTACTGTCCTCAACAAGGGGGGCATAAACTATTTGACAGGTTCCCTTTAAAGTTATTTAGAATTGGCCTGTCAGCGCCAACGTTCATACATGTTGCCCAAGGAGACCACATTTGGTCTACTGCAGCCTGTAGCTATGCTGAAGTACATTTTTGAATATCTTTTTGAAGGTATTTTGACATGTGCGTGACAGAGAGCACCTCATGTAACACAACCTAACACCACTTTGCTAGTTAGAAGTTCATCTAGTCTTTAGAACATGTATAATTTGAAATATTTAATGGTTCTTTGTGCTTTCTAGTGAACTAGATCAATGTACCGCTCAATATAAAACAGTACTACATTTATTTCTAATAGCCAACCGTTGTAGACATGTGGATAGAGGTCTTTACCTCCTCATTGGCGTACCAGTACAGGGAAGAGTCCTTCAAGACAAACCAATATTTTTTCCACTTCTGTGAAAAATAGCTTTTTGCATCTTTCTTCTTCCATAGCCATCCTTCGCAATCACCTCTTCCCAAGTCCTTACATGATATACGTCTTTTACTCTTCCCAGGAACAGGACCTTGAGAATGATACAACACAGATACATGAATCATAATGTGAAAGCCTTAAACCATTAGCCTGTGTAAAGCTCTACTAATGTTGTCCAGACCGATGCAACTCCAGGTTGTAAACCTCATATACATAAATAAAAACCTACGGCAAAGAAGGCTTATTATGCAGCAGGCTGTGAAATGAGGGGACACAGAGGACGGATAACTCTCAAGCATTGTACATAAGCTACAAGGGAAGGAACTGGAAAGCCTGAAATACACAGCTTGCTGCAGAGAAAACTAATGTTTACATAGCATATCGATTACTATAATTAACCCCATTTAAGACATGGAATAGAAGACAAGTGTTTGTTTTGCAAGTGCAACATTATTGTGTATTTATGAGGGTTTTACATGATCAAATGCAAGCTTGTCTTTATCTGGCTGAATTCAGAAGCTGGTGACTACGAATACAAAGAAATATCCGCAAGCTATTTTGTCTGGAGATGGTCTAACCTACTGCAGTAAGTATATATTCTATGAATAGTAGCGCTTGTATTCTACATCCATTGGCTCATTAGTGAGGAACAGGATTCAACCATTGTTTCTATACCGGGATGCAAAAGGCCAATGACACCATGCAGCCTTGGATTAGAAAACTATACAATTATACAGTCTTATTATACATTATTCATACAGGGGAAAATCAGATGTTGTTTTGGTGCCTGTTGCAGTTCTACATCAACTTTTTAAGGACAGGAAACTCAGTATTTCTGTGGGTTGGAACACACAGGAAAGGTGAGGCGGTCAAGTGGTCAAAGGGGTTGGTTTTATTCAGGGAGGTCTCTAAAGTCACAATAGTACATATTTAACCAGTTCCTGACCAGGCTGTTTACCCTTCTTCCTGACCAGGCACATTTATCTTTTCCTTAGTATATGAGGGTTTGAACACTAAATTCTACTCATTTTTTTCACCTTTTTCTGTGATACGTGTATGTGATAAAGCTTTATTTTTATGTAAATTGACATTAGAATTTTTGTACTTGTAATTTGAGAGAAAATAGGAAATAAATTTAAAAAGTCTGTTTTTACATCTTTCAATTAATTAAAAACAAAACAAAACAAAGTGGAGCTAAAATCACTTTTGTAATTGTGTCACTAATGTGTTAGCCCGAGTTACAAGGGAAATACTGGAGAAACCAGCCCATTGTTCTCACTCCGGAGTTGATCTGGATCTGTTAAGATCAAGCAAAATCTAGTAACGCTAAACCTATATAGGATTAGCTAATCCGGGACGTATTGCTGAAGCGCTATTAGAGTAAACTCTGAAGACTTCTTTGATGGCCATCTGAGGAAGCGGGATTGTAGTCCCGAGAAACGCATAATGGATATATAATAAAATTGTACCTATTAATCTTCAAAGAAGTCTTCAGAGTTTACTCTAATAGCCCGCCAGCAATACGTTGGCGGATTCACTAATCCTATATCGGTTTAACGTTACTATATTCTTCATTCTTCATTGAGCACCTGACCTGTCACTGTTCCCAATGTATAATTCCAAAGGATTTCATCTGCGCTTCTTTTTTAGTATCTCACTCACCCCTCTGGTACCTGCAATCAGCGAGAGCAGCCCGGCGGGAGGAGTTTATTGCCTCTGACCAAGCAAAAACTGCAACTAAAGAGCTCCTGCAGTGACGTGAATCCCACTGATAATGTAATGAAAGATTTTTGGGCTTTTTTGCTGGTCAACCCTATTAATTGTATTTAAAAGCACACCATTGTTTTTTGTCATTTAAAGTAAACTGTACAGACGCACAATTAATGAAACCAACTAGAGATGAGCTAATTTCTCAAAAATTTGATTTGGAATTTGTTTGAGATGAATTGCATTAAAAAACAGCTATTACTGGCTGCAGAGAGCCTGTATGGTGTTGTAGAACATTAAGCCATGCTGAAATATGCACAGGGAGTGTGGTTGGGTATTGAAACAAAGCTGTGATTGAGTATGACACGCAGATGACAGGCGCCGCTCTTAGAATCGCTTCACACTTCACTTATCTGGGCAGTTACGAGGTTAAAACTGACCAAATAACTGAAGTGGGAACGCAGCCTGACAATGTAATGTCAGCGCTAGCTGGAAAGAACCGAGCTGAGGGTTAAGATCCCACTATAACGTCAAAGAGCGCACTCTTTTTACACCGTCATCTGATGATTCCACAGATTATGACAGAACCTGTTCTGTTAAACGCTGATACATGTAGAGCTACAAATAGTTACTTTTTCACTTATTGTGGTGAACTATCTTTGAAATACAGTGGGTGTATTACTCACATACACACATCTCCATTACAGGCAGGTTATTATTTTGGGATATTGTTCTCTGCACCAAAGAGTTACTTTTTTCACTTATAAGGTGAAACACCTTTGACCCTCAATATGTCACCTAGCTGCCGTCACCTCAAAATTGTCATTGTGCCACTCTCCGGCCTGATGCTGTTGCTGTTGTTGCTGCTGCCACCTCCACACTGAGTAATTGTACCAGTCTGTGGCCTACTCATTCTGCTGCCACTTCCATAATCTGTCATTGTGCCACTCTGTAAACTACTCATGCTGCTGCCAACTGACTACTCTCTCACTCGACCACCCTGTGGTTTCCTAATGCTGTTTCCTCCCTCCAGCACTCTATGACGTTGCCACTGTGTTTAGTTTCCCCTTCTTTTAATCTGTCAGAAAGAATGAAAAGGACAAACACAACCGATTGTGTCTTCAGAGAAGCTGTAAAGCCAGTATGACATGGTCCTTTGTCTACATCAGGACTGTCTGATGATTAAGGTAGCCAAAAGCAGGAGTGGATACAAAACACAGAAGACTTGCAAATATTCCATTTACTTGTCATCTCTGTTTTGGATCAACTCCTGTTTCTTTTTGGCTTTAGCAATACTGACGGATTATTGACCGACTGAAAGCAGACACTGACGGATCAAAGGAAGGGCAAAATAATCAGTGACGTCAAGGCAAAATTACTGACGACACCCTCTCCACTCTTTTTGTCTACATATATCAGCGTTTAACAGTATCACCACAGTAAGTGAAAAAATTAACTCTTTGCCACAGATAGCAATATCCCTACAGACTGAACTGGATGGATTTCAGATATGTGTAGGGGAGACATAAACATACTGGATTTGACACAGAGTTCCCCACAATATGTGAAAAAATGAACTCTTTGCCACAGATAGCAATATCCCAACATAAAAACTGCTGTTTTAGGTTTATTTGAAAGGTATTTCACCCCAGTAACTCTAAAGCCAGAATTATTTTGCACAGGGTGCAATCTAGTGCAGCTACATAGAGATGCTTGTGCATACGAGACACAGTGACAAGTAGCAGAATTTAACATGGCTGCCCTGTTTATAGGGCTGTGACATCACAGAGCTGGCTGGCTGCACAAGTTATTGAGGGTGTTCCTTTCTTCCTCCCATAGTTCTCTGCCCCATGTCATGCCATGTGCTCGTGGCCATTTTAGATTCGTTACCACGAATCGCTTTGAACTTCGGCTTCGTTCAGAATCAAATTTTTCCTGAAATTCTTAGCGAATTCCACTTCATTAGAATCGTTTCGCTCATCTCTAAAACCAACATTTATACATGAAAGCAACATTTAATGGAACATTTCAAATGGTCTGGCCACACAGAATGCCGGAACACAGTGTGACCCTAACCCTACAGTAATCAGGAATGTACTGGTGTAAGGACTATCCTTAATACCTAGAATCCATGCACAATTCTGTATGAGACTATTCTCAGAAAATGGTAGATTAAAAATAACAAGTTTATAATTGTCAAACATGCTAATCCTGCTACAGAATGGTTGCTTGAAATGTTTACAAGCAAGGATGGAAATATAACGTTTATATAATTAATATCACCTCCCACATAAAATTTTATATTTCGAACACAGCATATTTGGAGTTCCTGAATCATCTTATCCAGCTGCTTCTCCAAATGGCATTAGTTTAATAAGAACTTTTTCCCCCCATACTTCATAATTATTCACATTACCTTTATTTCTTTTCTTGGATTTATGCTGCAGAGATGACTGCTGAAATGTCTGAAAAATAAATGAAAACATATGTGAGGATAATGAGAAAATGAAGAAGTGGTATCTACAGAACACACAGTCTTAGGGCCACATGTATCAAAACTGTCTAGGTCTAAGACTGTCTACACTGCATCGGACAAAAAATGGTCCGAAAGTGGCCATTTTTTCTCCGATGCAGGACCGCGGTTTTTGTCACGCTTTGCACAAAAACAGCGGTCACTTCTCATTTTTTTTTTTATTATATTGTATGGGAAGACTCCAAGAAAACTAAAAGCACCAGCATTTTATACATGTTGTATAATACGCCCGTGCCAGAAGATGAGTGGAGAAAAGACGAGCTGTGGAGACTATAGCTCGTCTTTTCTATTCTAGTCTATGGGGCTGCAGGAACGATCGTATCATAGGCACTCTTAAAAACTAAAAGTGATGAAAATACAATCATAATACTGTGCAGTGGAGACATAGCCTAAGACTTTCTTTGATGTCCATAGCAACCAATCTTCCCTTTCATTTTTTCAGAGCATTATATGAAATGAAAGGAGAGCTCCGGTTGGTTGCTATGGGCAACAAATGGTCATGGACCTAGACGGTTTGCATACATGAAGCCCTTTGTCTATTTGGAGAGTCAGTGTGCAAACTGCAAAATGTCAGGATTTTTTAATATACCCACAGATGATATGAAAAATTCTAAAAGGCACAAAACTATTTTTATAAACTTAATTTAAACAGTAGGTTATTAATTGGTTATACATGTTCAGTGGGTGGTCCTGCTTTGTCTGTAAACACACACATACAGTTAAGGATACCAATCAATCATTTAGTAGCACCGCCCACTGGACTCTTAGGACGACATGTATAAACGTCGGCGCTGAAAGACCAGTTCTAAATAGCTTTAAGTTAGTTTTGAATGCGTCAGAATGTATGAACCTGTTCTTCTGCAGGGCATACATACAGGTTCAGTCTAGTGCCAATATGACAAGTCTGACTAAGGCAGACCACATTTAACCTGGTCTGGCCAAAGTTTGGCGTCAAAGAATCATAAATGTGTCTAATTCTGAGAATGTGGTGCAACACGCCTCCAGAACACCCCAAATCTTTGGTGCATTAAAAAGTGTCGCTTCTGCGCTTATCGTGCTAAAATTTGGAGTACGACTGTTCATACAGTATAGAACAGGTCTACTAAAACTTTTTTTAAGCCAGATAACTGCCACAGCCCCGTTCTTACATGTCCCCCTTGGACCTTAAATAAGCAGAAATTAAAATCAGCATACAACATATGAGAGTGAATCTTTTCCTACAAAAAAACCCCCACAAAACTGTATAACCTCCTCCTGCACTATAGCATGCTAGCCTTAAATAATCTAACACATTCAGCAAGAAGGTTCATGTAATGTTGGCTTAAAGAGGTTCTACTACGACTTTGTTTCGCCTCCTCAATTTTTGGCGTATATTTTGATGGACAACAGGACGCTTTTTGGCGCACAATAGGACACATTTATAAAGTACTATGAAGATACAACTGAGCAAGCGTGGCCATAAAGGCGGAAGATGAGTGCTGGCAGGTATCCCTGACAACAAGCAGTACACAAAGGAAACAGAAAGGAGAGAGTTGATCTAATATGGTACATATTTTTAAATTAATTATATTCTTATCCTTTAAGGAAAAAATCTGATACTTTTAGCAGTACATCAAATTAAAAGGTTAAAGTGGTATTTCACATTTGACATAGGAACCCCTATGATCACTAGAATCAGTAGGGGGAATATCTCTACTTGGGGAGAGCACTATATAGGTGTGTAGAGTTTTGAAATTGTCTTTATGCCCTCTACTAAGCATCTGCATATCACAAGGCATTATGGGAAATGAGCTGAGAAGCTCAAGCACCCGCTTTTGGATTTAACAAATCCTCAGTCTGCTTCTGACTCACAGAATATTTAAGAAGCAAAAGCGACATTAGCCAATCCAGTATCACTCATCTACAGACAGTTGTTTCGGGGTTTTGCCCCTCATCAGTGTAGAGCAGAGTGATGCTGGGTGGGAGGCAATGAGTGGCTCAGAAAGGAGATCATCTCTCCTTGGGCAGAGCACCATTTAGGTGTGTAGAGTTTTGAGATTGCCTTATTGTCCTCTACTAAACATCTGCATATCACAAAGCATTATGGGAATCAGTGTCCACTATTCCCAAGTACACCATTATGGAACCTTTGAGTGAAGTGGCAGCACACATGCTAGACCATTTCTACATTCAAGTTCCATCTCACAGAAAGCAGTGACCCATATTCTAGTGCTCAGTTACGATTCCACTCCTGGACTCCAAGTGATTGGACATTTTTCACCTATTCTAAAGATAGATTATAAGTATCAATTGCCATAAAATATTGTGCTTTGTATGGACTGTCACAGGACAAACTTCGGAGTTTTGGGTAAGACTAAAAGGAACCATACAGTCCTTGAATGCGGACATTATGAATGACAACATGTACAGGCTTCTAAAACATAAACATGAAATGACAATATACAAAATAGAAAAAGCAAATATTAAGTATACGCATAAAACTTACTACAAAGTGTAATCAGTTTCTCTAAAAAGTTTTTACTATAACAGATTTGCCATGTTAGTGAAGCTAAGCATGTAGTGCAGTTTATACTACCGTAATAAATTTTGTGTTTCAGCTACAAACCTGAATGATACAGAATCCACCCTCTCACTTGGATACAAAATGTACCTCTATTTACTCAGCTTTTTTTCTAAGTCTCAGAACTCCTCGGCTTATTTCCGTAAAAAGCGATAACTACAACGTAAAACTTACTTTTAGACAAACTGCCTTTTAGACAGAACAGATTATCTAGAGAAAAATATGCATTTGCTGAAATATAACATAAATGTATGCAAGTACTCCATCACCATGGAAACTAACTTCCTGCAGTCAACAAATTCTATATAAATGAAGATTCTCAGTGCCAAGATATTCCAAAGGAAGACAGCAAACACCAGAACAAAACGTTCAATTTGTGTTATTTGAAACAGAGCATAAATTAAGACTTTATACAAACATATCAAACCTTTACACAGGACTTGCAGGTTAATAATTAGACTGTAAGATGTTATTTTGTTCAATAGTCAGTTCTTTTAGTTGTTCAGAATCTTAACTTAAACACTAAAATCACTCGGCCACCTTAAAAAAAAGTAAAAAACAACACACCCCATTTCATTCCTGTTTAGTAAAGTGTATGGTACTGTGGCTTTTTTGCATGCTATGTGAACATATGCCAATTTAAGGTGCAGTTTTCTGTCCCCGTGGTGGTGAGATGTATGGGCTACCACCAATGAACTTTACCTGGGTATTTGTCTTAAGTAGCATGGGGGCTTGTGCTGCCTCCGTGCTGTGTTCTGTCTCAGTTCAGCTTCCTAGTTGTGAGTATGGCCATGTTTCTGTTTTTTTTTTTTTGAGTAATTAATTCCCCTTTTTCCTGTAAGTTTTGAGTTCAAGGGAGTGTAGGGACCTGCAATAGATAACGAGCCATGAAGGGGCTTGCAGGCTTACAGTATAGTGGCCACTGTATTAACTAATACCTCATATTTGATGTTTTTCCAGTATGTGAAAAAAGTTTTCTTGCCCAACAGTACTGGGGAGTAAATGCAAAAGTAGAATACCAGCAGCCGCCCCCCTCATGCATGGAAGGTGTGCGAGCGGCTGTCTTACGGGTATTTTTGCATCTGTACAGTCTCCCAATGTCTGGTACTGTGGCTTTTTTACATGCTATGTGAACATATGCCAATTTAAGGTGCAGTTTTCTGACCCCCTAGTGGTGAGATGTATGGGCTACCACCAATTAACTGCACCTGGGTATTTGTCTTAGATAGCATGGGGGCTTTTGCTGCCTCTGTGCTGTGTTCAGTCTCATTTCAGCTTACTAGCTGTGAGTATGACCATGTTTCCGTTTATTTATTTATTTTTTTTTCTGTTTAGTAAAGTGCCCTCTATTGGTTGAAAAATTAAATGCAATCGTTTACATCTAAAAAGTAAAGCTCAAGTACCACGTGGTGCAATGTAGCTCAATTAACATGCAAAATATTACACAAAATAACCCATATTTGGGTAAGAATATAACTTAATACATCATATAAGTATATGTGTCTCAAGGAAACACTTGTATACAAGCACTTAATCCATATATACAAATACAATGCATTAATAGTGTACAATACAGAATAATTCACCACGCTTCCAATCTATGAGGGAAAAATATCAGCCACTGTGACACCAATGGAAGTGTTATTTTTCAGCAGTGTTCTGCTTCAGATTCAGATCGATGTCAAATTTGACTTGAATCTAAGAGATTTGATTCAGACAGGACCAAATAATATTTTTTTTAAGAAATACACTCCCCCCCCCCCAAAATAAATAAATAAATAAATAAATAAATTCGAACCCTAACCCTTAAATGGGCTAAAGATTAGGATGATGGCTTTTAGAGGTACTGATTGGTGAACTTACTTTTCAGTGTCACTCCGGATCCCACATCGCTTTAGGTCTCATGTCACTTTTGCTTCATCTCACTTTCTGTGCAACGTCCGACATCACTTCTGATTTCTGTCGGTTAACCCAATGTTCTGGGAACCAGAAGTAATGCAAGATGTAAACCACATTGTCCGTTGACACTTCTGCTTTCCACAGCACAGTGATAACCTAGTTATGTCAGATGGTAGCACTAGATGTGACAATGTGGCAGTAGTGACATGAGTTCTGGAATGACACTGAACAGTTAATTAGTAAAAAAACAAACAAACAAAAAAAAAACACTTGGAAAACCTTCTTATGATTAGAAACAAATTTGGGTTGGAATGTTATGAACCCCAATTCTTTCACAAGCTCACTTGACCCAGTGTCGAACTAAACAGGGCACTATTCAAGCAACTTATTTTGTATTCTAGACTCTGTAATAAATACTGGGATTTGTCATCAGACAATTCTACTGTTTAAAGTGTTTGTCTCACCATGTGGTTTCACTGTGCCACATCTATCTTCAGACTCACACTTCTAGATTAGGCTGTGGCGGGTCTCCAACAATGATTGGCATATCAGCTATGCTATTCTTACAGTAACACAACTGCTTATAATCTGTAGTGCACAAAGCTACAGAGCTCTAAAGGGTTAAAACGTGTCATTAACTTAGGTAAACAAGCTCCTGTGCTATAGATAAGACTCAGCAGAGAGTGACTCAAAGGTTGAATGGCAGTCTGGAGCAATCGGATAAGAGAGAGAGCAAAGAGAGGTGGTCCATAACCAAGAGAAACTTGTGTACGCTATAAACAGATAAAATCTTCCTTATCTCCTGAACGAAGCAAAATCAACAGAGCAATGTATTTAGTAATAGTCTTCTTTCATCTTTCCCTACATTCAAAGCTAATCATTGTGGGGAGAAAACCCCTTTATGGACAAATATATTGTAACAAAAAGGTCAGCTCTTATACTAGCCCAAATAGCAAAAAAAAAAAAAGAAAATAAAAGGGCTAATATATATATGTCCGTCAATTGCTGCAGACAATTGCAGGAGTAGTGGGATAACTATGGTAGATTAATAACTATGAATCCTGCCTATAACTCAGTACAACAGAGGTTCATGTGTATGTATGAAATAAGATAGTGACTACAGGCAGTCCTCGGGTTACGAATGGGATAGGGACTGTAGGTTTGTTCTTAAGTTGAATTTGTATTTAAGTAGGAACAGGTAGATTTATTTGCTTTTTTTTGTTTTGTTTTGGATTGTACAGGGAATGTTTTTTACATTTGTTTTGCTGTCTGTGCCCCTTTTAAGAAGATTTCACCTCATTTTGACCTCATGTGCTGCTGTGGTGTGCTGGAACTTGTCATTCCACAGCTACTATCTGCTGTGGAACATGGAACTACAAGTGCCAGCATGCCCCATAAGGCTCTGTTTGAAACTAGGGAACAGATGTAAGTCTGAACGGTGTAAGTTGGGTACTGCCTGTATTTGTAAAGAAAGAATAGTTCACAAACCACACTGTAAGTTAGTTCACATTTGTTATTACAACTCTACTTTCCTGTGAATAATAAAGTCACATCGCGCATACAGTTGAAACCAGAAGTTTACACACACTATATAAAAAGACACATATGCATATTTTTCTGACATGAAATCAGAATAAACCTTAACTGTTTTAGGTCAACTAGGATTACTAAAATTATTTATATTTGCCAAATGTCAAAATAATAAGAGAGAAAATTGTTGAGGCATTTTTATTACTTTCTGCAAAGTCAAAAGTTTACATACACTAGGATTACTATGCCTTCAAACAATTTGGAACAGCCCATATGATGATGTCATGTCTTTGGAAGCTTCTGTTTATTGGCAACATCTGAGTTAATTGGAGACACATCTGTGGATGTATTTGAATTCACACCAAAAGCACACTGCTGCTGGCATATTACGTGCTGGGAAAGTCTAAAGAAATCAGCCAAAATATCAGAAAGAGATTTGTGGACTTGAACAAATCTGGTTCATCCTTGGGTGCAATTTCCTGATTCCTGAAGGTGCCTTGTTCATCTGCACAAACATTTATACGGAAGTATAAACAAGATGGGAATGTCCAGCCATCATAACGCTCAGGAAGGAGATGGGTTCTGTGTCTCAGAGACGAACGTGCTTTGATCCGACATGTGCATATCGACCCAATAACAAAAGCAAAAGACCTTGTGAAGATGTTAGTGGAAGCTGGTAAGATTGTGTCGTTATTCACAGTGAAACGAGTATTGTTTCAGGATGAGCTGAAAGGTCACTCTGCCAGGAAGAAACCATTACTCCAAAAAAACATACAAGCCAGATGATTCTTTGCAAATGCACACAAGAACAAAACACCTACATTTTTTGTGACATGTCCAGTGGTCTGACAAAACTAAACTGTAACTGTTTGACCACAATGACAATTGTTAGATTTGGAGGAAAAATGGAGAAGCTTGAAAGCCTAAGGACATTATCAAAACTGTGAAACACAGGGGTGGCAGCATCATGTTGTGGGGTTGATTTGCTGCAGGAGGGACTGGTGCACCTCACAAAATAGATGGCATCATGAGGAAAGAAAATTATGTGACAATACTGAGGCAACATCTCAAGACATCAGCCAGGAAGTTAAAGCTTGGGTGGAAATGGGTCTTAAAAATGGACAATGACCCGAAGCATACTGCCAAACTGGTTACTGGATAACTAAGTCAATGTTTTAGAGTGGTCATCACAAAGCCCTGATCTTAATCCTATTGAAAATGTATGGGCAAAGCGGAAAAGGCAGGTGCGAACAAGGCGACCTACAAACATGGCTCAGTTACATCAATTCTGACATGAGGAATGGGCCAAAATTCCTACCAACTATTTTGTGAAGCTGGTGGAAGGAAATCCAAAATGTTTGACACAAGTTATACGGTTTAATCCCTTCTAGATGGATGGTCATAATAATAGGGCTCTGAATTTTTTTTCCTTCTCAAATTATGAAAGCCATAACTTTTTTATTTTTCCACCTACATAGACGGATGAGGGCTTTTATTTTGCAACAAGATATATTTTCTAATAGTGTTATTCATATTACCATAGAATATACTGGGAAACGGCAAAAAAATTCTAAGTGGGGCAAAATGTGAAAATAAAAGTACTTGTGCCGTATATGCGGGAGTTTTGTTTTTACGGTGTTCATTCTTCAGTAATAATGATGTGTTATCTGTATTCTACAGGTCGATACGCATCCGACAATACCAAACATGTACAGTTTCCGTTATATTTTGGTACTCACATCTCACCACTGATGTCCCAATCGCAGTAAGGAATGGTGCGTGGCACTGTTTCTCATTGACTTAGATGCCGCAGCCATCTGAAACAGCGCAGGGGGATGGCGGCACCCATGCAATTATCCGCTAACACCCAGAGCTTGTGTAGCAGGATCGTGCTGTGATCCTACTACATAGCCCCTTACCGGCATCGGGACATATCCATACATCCAATGGCGGCAAGGGGTTAAGGGCAATGCTACCAAATACTAATCAAATGTATGTAAACTTTTAACTTTGCAGAAAGTAATAATGTCTTAAAAAATTCTCTCATTCTGTCATTTGGGAAATATAAATAATTTTGGTAATCCTAATTGACCTAAAACGGGTAAGGTTTATTCTGATTTCATGTCAGATAGTGAGAAAAACATGAATATGTGTCTATTATATAGTGTGTGTAAACTTCTGGTTTCAACTGTACCTGATAACAAAATATAAAATATGGTCTCTCAGCTAGTAACTCATTAGACACCTCCATTTACAGCATGGCAGATTAAATGTAATGACTTTTGTGGCAGCGCTCTTTGCCGACAATGGCTGGCACATGAAAGAAGAATTACAAAACCATGACTAAAAAAAGATCTATCACAATTGATTGCTGTAAAGTGGGATTATACAGTTTGATCAAAACACGTACTAAGAGTTTTATCTTCATTCCCTAAATATCTTTCTTGACAGTAACAGATCACTGTAAAAAAAAAAAATTGCGGTCTCTGGCTACTTTCCTGCAATTTAGATGCCGACCTCTGTCCACCATTGCAAGTGCTTAGAATGGCATGTCAACATGGAAGAAGGTGGTCTAGTCTCGTTAAACATGATTTTTGGGCAAGTGGATGGCTGAATGAATGCATTGCTGAAATGGGAAAGAGATGGCACCAAGATGCGATATGGATAAAAGGCAAGCTCGCAGAAGCAGTGCGATTGTCTGAGCAAGTACACCACTTCAGGACATTGGCATACCTAATGACAGTGACCTCACTCAGAAGGATAATGCTTCCAGCCACACTGCAAAAATTGTTCAGGAATGGTTTGAGGAGCCTGAAAAAAAAAGTCAAGGTCTTCAAATCCTTGAGATCTAAACACAATCAGGTGTCTGTGGGATGTTTGAAAAGAACATGTTCAAAACATGCAGGCCACATCTAACAGATCTCTAGATTAAGTCTTGGGGCCACATACTACGGAATACTTACGTAAATCTTGCGGAATCCATAGAAGGGGCCCAGAGCTTGAGGGTGCACTCAGATGTAAGAACATTATACCCTTTTGTAGATAATGGATTTTATTTGCTAGCTACCACTACTACATGGGCTCTCTGATCTATAGCACAGCATTTATAGCTTTAATTATTGCTATCTATACAGAGCTTTCTATTATTAGGTGTGGGGACCCTTTTCATTTTGCTATGAGACCCTATGAATGCTAGGTATGCCCCTGTTCCATGGTTCACAAGTCACAGCTGTTTTGTTGGCACAAAGGACTTGCATAGAATAAGGTATGTTTACACTGGGTAATTTTGGCACACATTTCGCCGCATATTTGAGCGGGGAGGTAAGTGACATGTCAATTACTAATGAATGACACGAGTAATGAATGACAATGGGGCCGGGGGAGTACTGTACGCGCCACAATACATCGTGTGAACATACCCTTAGGCATGTAGTTTTATTACTATAGCAGATTGATTTATATTTAGTCAACTTTCTAATTATGTACTTTATATAAACTGATATTTTTAATTTTCAGCAATACAAACTATTGTTATCACTACGGTCGAGTTAACATTGATATTCAGAATAAATATTAATAAAAGAGGACTTGTGAAATCTCTTGACATGTCTGTTTTAGTAAATACTCATAAAATCATTCTGGAGCATCTTTCCTTAGCTCTCTATGTTGTGTGGTTCCCCTGCTACAGTATTCAGTATTTCATTATCAATCTTTTAGATGGGTCTTACCATTTGGGGGAAGGTGTAACAGTTGGCGGTAGTGGATCCGCTGGGCCACCACAAGCGATGGTGAAAGCCCACCAAGTAAGAAGTGTAGCAAGAGAAGTAAAATACAAGACTCTGTCGGCCTCGTCTGTCTGTTGCTCCACGATTGGCGTCCTACGAATCCGCACGCCTTGGAGCATACACTAATGGACTGCTAAGAATGTATACCGACTGCTCGCTATGGACATTACGAAACGCAAGTAGCAATTCGTTTGCACAGAAATGTAACATATTTTAAAGGATATGTGGATCTAATAAAGTCTTGTATTTTACTTCTCTTGCTACACTTCTTACTTGGTTGGCATATGTTTACGGGAGCAGGGAGGCCCCGTTCATGCAAGAGTCATAGCAGTCGGCAGACAATTTTACTTATAATTCCTGCCTATTTATTACATATGGTGAAAGCCCACGCCAGGGAGCGGAGTCTAAATAGAACTCGGTTTTCACCAGAGCCCGCTGCAAAGCGAGATGGACTTGCTGCGGCGGGAAAATACTAGGTCGCTTCCACTGGTGGGACTTGCTTACGGTGGTAGCCAAGAGTGAGCGTGGTACAGAATCATAAGACATAGGTGTAGTTGAGGACAGGCAGAAGGTTAGGAAAGGCGGCAGAGGTTCGTGGTCGAGGGACGGAAGCAAAGCGGTACGGTACACGGAAGAGACAATCACTGCACAAGGAACGCTTTCTTGATAGGCTATGAGGCACTAAAGATCTGGCAGGGGACTGCCGGAGGAAGGGCCATTATATAGGGTCAGCGGCCGGCAACCACCAATTACCGGCACGCTGGCCCTTTAAATTTGAGGAAGCCGGCGCACGCCAGTGGGCACAGGCAAGCAGGGAGTCAGGAGTGCGGTCAGGTGAGTACCTGTGCCCAGGGGAGAGAGTGTGCCCATGGACCGGCGCACGGACCACTCGCCCCCCAGCACCGGGGAGCCGGCAGGAGAACGGAAGCGCCGCAGCCTGACCCACGGGTGTGGTCCGTGACAGAAGGGAGGGTCCAATCAGTCCAATCAGTGCTAACAGTCACTGTGTGCAGGGACACACCCCTTTGAAAAGTGGAATGGTAACACCCATCTGACAGATTCAGTAATCTATTTCTGGAAGGAATGATGAACACAGAGTTCAAAGAGAATATGCTCTAGAATTGTTCTTTCACTACAAACATGTCATGAGATGTCACAGTTCCTCTTTAAGCTCTGTTCCCACTAGTGATAGAGACTCTAAATATGGTTTTCAGGTTTCTGAGTAGATTCTAGTATGATTTACGTAAAAAATAACACTGATTATAAGGTTATTTTTTCCATCAATATAAAACAGAAACTGGATAATTCAGAGACTACCACTTTTTGGATCCACCGTTTGGATCTGCTCCAGGAAAAGCCACAACAAGCCAGGACACTACAGAAGACATGTAACATGGACATTTAGATGAAATGAGTGATTCTATGTTCATTAAAGAGGAGGTCGTTGCTTTCATGACAAAGTAAAAGATGCCAAACAGTTCCTATTTTAATAGTTTAATGCTCTCATTGTGATAAACAGAAACAAATATCCATGTCCTCCCCCCTCAAAAATAGACAGGCTTTCAAAGGTATAACAAGTGTTACAGACCTTGGCTACCTCTTGACTTGGTGAGTTGCCCAATGCACAGTCATTTCTTGACTGTAGAAGAAATATATTTGTTGATAGTCAATTAATTTAGCACAAAAATTTCCCACACAGCCTGTAACAAGGCTAAGTAGTCCTGTAATGCAATAGTACAAATTCATGACCACTTCAGTGTAATAGCCTATTTTTTTTCTTACCCAAGAGCAATAGAATTATAATTGGATTTACACTGCCCCTTTAGGTTAATAGAGAGGAGCTGAGAAATGAGCATCCCCATGAACTGGCAGCTGGCGTATCAACAGTTACATGAATAATGAGAGTAAGCAATTTGCAGATGTCACTGCATGTGACTGAAGAATAAGGACAATATGGCCCAGTAGACTGTACATTCTAAGAACTTGCCATAAAAGTCTAACCTTCAGCTCTCCTGGCATAGTAGTGGTACAAGAGTGCACAGCTGTACAACATGTACAAAATATGTATTTTGTAGAAACCCCATGGCACTGGCAGAACACAGAAATTGTGGACAAGGATTAAAATATTTCAAAAGAAAATTATATAGTAATCATTAGTGTCGAATAAATCATTTTTTTTTTTTTTACAAATTATTGGGAGCATTCATGTAAATTGTTTTGTGGTGTACATTTAAGGCACCGTACAAAGATACTCTCTAATATCATATGTTGCAAAGGAACTTTAATAGATAATTTGCTTTTTTCTCTAACAGATTAAATGGGTATTTCCATCTCATTGATTAGCTTCAAAGGGGTGTTCCGATTAAGTCAAATCTATTGCACCACGCATGAGAATGAGGAGGGCGTCTCTTGCGGCCATCTTCCACATTCACTTCTATGGGAGATCAAGTATATAGCACACACGGTCAGCCTTTAAACATAAGTTAAATAAGGATTATTAACCAAATACATTGCTGTAGCAATTTGCATCATTTCAGAGTCAGGGCAGGTCTTATCTCCTGCTTGTTTACACAGGCTTCTTTAGTTATCGACTACCTCTCTAACTGTGGCTGGGCTGGTGTCACTATCTTATCAGCAGGATGCAAATTTACTTCTCTGTCTCTAATTTAACTATGTACTGAGAAAAGCTTTAATCTTTAGAGTAACTCACCAGGGAGCAGCCTTGTTTCATCCTGTCAGGTCTGCAGAGCCCATTTATGTGAAATTACATGAAGGATAACAGAGTCATTTCATAGCTAGCAATAGGGGAAGATTTATCAGTACTGTCTCTTACACAATGTAAAGTTAGACCAGAAAGTGTTAGGGTATGTTCACACGGCTTCTTGCATCCGTGTTAACATCCGCTTTTCTGATGCGTCGCTGGGTCCATCAGAACGGACCCAGAGACGCATTTAACAATTAGCACTGAGTTTATCACTACTGGCAATGACAGGCACACAGCGGCGTCCACATGAGTGATCACCGCTGCGTGTTTGCATCGCTCCTGTCGGGTCCGTCTTGCAGATGCGATCCAAGAAATGAACAAACCCGTGTGAACATACCCTTACAATGCCCCACATTTATCATAGTGTTGATAAATCTGATTCATATTAGAACTCTCTAGTCTAACTTTAATCCACTTTTAAGCTGGCTTACTTTATGCCATTAACTGCACCAAAACTTTTTTTGGTGCATGGTGTTGCATGCTAAGCCATGCCCCTATCTGCAAAGTCACACCCCTTTTACCGAGACCACACGCCCTTTGGTCTAGAAACGGTCTAAAACACATAATAAATGTGGTAAATATCTTAAAAATGTGTCTTGGCAGTATTTAAATTTTTCTCTTTCACTAGAAACATCATCTCATGATAAATACAGATCTGCAAGCTTACATTTATAGCTAGACACCCTGCATGGACAGTGTTATTGTTCTTCACAACCCCTGTATCCGCGATGTCCCTGTAACATATTCAGCTTGGAATAGAAATGTCAGTCACTGCTATAGACCTGCCCAAAGTCTATACAGAAAGTGTGAGCCTGAAGGAGCTGTGAAGAGTTAAAACAGCTAGATGGGACAACCCCTTTGATTAAATGTTGCCTCGCTGCTAAAACCTCCAACAATCATCACTGAGCAACAAGTGTTCATTTTGTCATGCAGCGCCATCACAGGATATACAAACACTGCACAGTTCCGATTCAAATCTATGATCTATTTGTATAACATACAGTATGGGTAGATGAGTTTCTTAGGCCATGTTCACACGGCTTATTTGGGCACGTATTTCAGCCTGTAATTCCCACCGTACTGCGCGAATTACGGGCTGAAATACGGCCCAGGCATTACAGTAATCCACAGTTCTCATAGAGAACTATGGATTACGTCTCCTCTCCCCACTCGGCAAATGCACCGCGGGGGGAGATAAGTGACATGTCATTTACTAGCAGCGTATACGCGCCACTAGTAACGATAGTCTATGGGTCGGTGAGATGCCGGCCCCACACTCCCGCCCCCGTCCACACGGCGTAATGACGCCCCGCAATTAAGCCGTGTGAACATGGCCTTACTCTCGTAATCTACGCTCTTTGTAACTGCTCTTCACTTTGGCCATCTATTCTCAATGGGGCAATGCCCTCTATTACTTCAGAACTCCCAGTGTTTGAAAGCGTTTTTTTCTTTTTTTAATCCAAACCAGAAAACCCTTTTCAGAAAATTCCTGGATAGAAAAACATGATGTATTAAATAGTGACCTACTTTAACAGACCATGGTATCGAGAAAACCTAGCAATGTGGTAAATGATATACACCACCAGTGGTTCAAGGTGAGATTACTGTTTACTGTGCAACAATGATTTACACTGGGCAAGGTACATTATTTTTAAAAGGATCAATGGAGCACACAGAATTATAGTCTATTTAATGTACCAACCAGAGCAAATGCTCAGTACTTACTACAATATTGAGTGTGCGGTATTTGAGGATAACAGCAGTGCTCCATTTATATGTAACAACAACATACTGTCAACTTATAACATATAATCACAAGTAAACATTATATTAATAGAACAAAGGAGTGCGTCCTGTTCAAACAAGAAACCATGCAGCTATAGTACATTCACATCCAACAGAGTGACAACTTCTACCTTTAATGAGGAAAAGGTCAATATCGCTAAATGCCAACATGGACACAAGTCGTCTGTTAGGAACAAAAGAGGCTACAGCTTATAGAGCCAGTATGTGGAAACAGAATAATTGGTGGTAAAGGATAATGTTTCCTAGGGTTTAAAGGTTAAGAGTTAGGAGTGATCTCTCCTGTCAAGAAATACCTTCCTTAGCTTGAGTTGAAAGATCTTGGTTTCTACTATTTTATTACTCACATAATAAGTCACCCTATGATCTCACAGTCATCTGTAAAAAGGAATATGCTTGATACAGTCATTTCATACACAAGTGTTCTTAATAAGGACAACTGCGTTTTCATCACAACTCTTCCAGGGAAGAGCAAGCTGGTCAAGAAAACCTTCAAGATCTTCAATAAAACAGTGAATTGTGTTGAAGAAGAACATAGAATATGTTAATAAGCTCTCACCCAGAGGGAACAATGCGTCCTCTCTAGTGCCACCTATTAGAGGTATCTTTCCTTTAAAGGGGACCTTCCATGAAAAACACTGATTGCCAATCCGTTTGCTTTTTCAAGACCCGGTGGGTCAAAAGCAAATTGAGGATTTGTTAAATCCAACAGAGTGCACTTGGGCTTCTCAGCTCCTTTCCCAAAATGCCTTGTGATATTTAGATGCTTACTAGAGGGAGAAAAGGCAATACATAACTCTACACGCCGTTTGTTCAGTGCTCTCCTCAAGGAGAGATCTTCCCCTTTCTGAGCCACTCATTGCCTACCACACAGCCAGCCAGTATTGCTCTGCTCTGCACTGATGAGGGACAAACATCCTGAAACAGCGTTGTCTGCAGATGAGAGATACTGGCTTGGCTAAAATCCTTTCTGCTTTCTCAAGAACCGGTGGGTCAAAAGCAAATTGAGGATTTGTTAAATCCAACAGAGGGCACTTGGGCTTCTCAGCTCCTTTCCCAAAATGCCTTGTGAAATTTAGATGCTTAGTAGAGGGCAAAAAGACAATACATAACTCTACACGCCGTTCATTCGGTGCTCTCCTCAAGGAGAGATGTTCCCCTTTCTGAGCCACTCAATGCCTCCCATACAACCAGCCAGTATCGCTCTCCTCTGTACTGATGAGGGATAGTGTTGAGCGATTACGTTGGCCATCGACATCGGTCGAAGGTCGATAGCCGACCATCATCGACAAGATATTCGATGGTCGATGGTAGATTATGATCGATGACCATTAAAGTCTATGGGAGAGCAACAACACCTTCATTCTTACACCCAAACAGGGCTGGAGAAGCTGGAATTAACATCCACAACAGTCAAATGGATACGTGCTACATCTTAGGCAACACACTTAGGTTATAAAAGCCACAGAAAAAAAATCACAGACCATTCACTATCCCTGTCTTGCACCACAGCATGACCCTTAAACCTGCATGACCCACAAATTAAAAAAATGCCAGAAGGCAGTATGATTTGAACCATCATTTTACTTGAACTGGACATTGAATATCCCTGTCCTGGAACGCAGCATGAGCCCCAAACCTGCATGACCCCCAGATTTAAAAAGTGCCGGAAAAAGGAGTCTTTCAACCACCATTTTAGTTTCACTGGACATTGACTATCCCTGTCCTGGGCCACAGCATGAGCCCCAAACCTGCATGACCCCAGATTAAAAAGTGCCGGAAAAAAGGAGTCTTTCAACCACCATTTTAGTTTCACTGGACATATACTGTCCCTGTCCTGGGTAGCGCTTGCCCCTCCGTATGAGTGCGGACCAATTGAGCTTCACTTGGAAATACTGGTGGTTAACGCTCCTGTTCCACCCAGGTGCCCTTTCTCTTGGCATTCTTTTTCTCATTTTACTCAACGTGCTGGAGGAAATTGTCTCTGTACTTTGTTCTCTGTCCGTGCTCCATACTCCATGTCCTCTGAATAACCTACATCTGGTCAAGTTTTCCTGTACCTCCCTTGTACAATTCAGAGGAATTTTTTTACCAGCTATTTTGTACATGCAGGTTTTTTAGTAGTTTAATTCTAGAAAACACATTTTTAAAATAGGATGGAATCCCACCATGTCTTTGTTTCTCTTTTTTTAATTGTATTAAATGGGTTGTCTCAATACAGGGATTGCTAGCTATGTTAAAGATGATGCTGCAGGTTGCATTAACCACTGAAGAACAGATTGGCGATGCTGTTCGTTACTGAGATTCACAGGGCCCTGACCCAGCGATGACAGGCCTGACGGTCCTGCAACTGACGATCCGCTGGCATGCGTGTTGTCGCCAGCACTGGAAGGAGCACCTTCTCTCGTACCTCTACCTCCATGTCTTACCCCCCTCTTTGCTCGCTTACCACCTGAATTTCACTTCATGTTCAGAAATATAAAAATTTGAGAAGGTATGGAAGAGTTTTAGAAAGTCTCTTATTAAAAGATGGGAAATCACAGCTATTCTCAAATCCCTCAAATCAAAATAAAATTGCTGTATTCACATTTAACTGCAAGGTAGATCTATCAACAAAGCTGGCCTGCGCCAAAGTGAAAAAACACGTATCTGAAATGTATTCGGATAATAAAAGGTATTTTTGGCACCTTTCAATTAACCTGTGGTGACTACAAAATTGCTGTATTCACATTTAAGTGCAAGGTGCCTCAATGAACAAAGCTGTAGTGCGCCAAAGTGAAAAAACACGTATCTGTAATGTATTCGGATAATAAAAGGTATTTTTTGGCACCTATCAATTCACCTGTGGTAACTACACAATTGCTGGATTCAAATTTAACTGCAAGGTGGTTCTATCAACAAATCTGGACTGGGCAAAAGTGCAAAAAACACGTATCTGTAATGTATTCGGATAATAAAAGGTATTTTTTGGCACCTATCAATTCACCTGTGGTAACTACACAATTGCTGGATTCAAATTAACTGCAAGGTGGTTCTATCAACAAATCTGGACTGGGCAAAAGTGCAAAAAACACGTATCTGTAATGTATTCGGATAATAAAAGGTATTTTTTGGCACCTATCAATTCACCTGTGGTGACTACAAAATTGCTGTATTCACATTTAAGTGCAAGGTGCCTCAATGAACAAAGCTGTAGTGCGCAAAGTGAAAAAACAGTATCTGTTAATGTATTTGGATAATAAAGGTATTTTTTGGCACCTATCAATTCACCTGTGGTAACTACACAATTGCTGGATTCAAATTTAACTGCAAGGTAGCTCTATCAAAAATCTGGACTGGGCAAAAGTGCAAAAAACACGTATCTGTAATGTAATCGGATAATAAAAGGTATTTTTGGCACCTATCAACCTGTGCAGACTACAAAATTGCTGGATTCTAATTTAACTGCAAGGTGGCTATATCAACAAAGCTGTAATGGGCAAAATTGAAAAAGAACAACTATCTGAAATGTATACTGATAATAAAACTGGATTTTTGCACCTAACAAAGAGACCTGCAGTTACTAGAAAAGATGTGTATCCTAATATAAGTTCAGGCTGCCCAATATCCAGGAAATATTTCAATAGAAAACTGATAATAATAACGCTATCGCAATGTCTACACTAAGTCTTTGTGAACTTTATCCAGTATTCTTTATAGAGCTTGTCTGTGTTCGCCCGCGGCCCCCACCCCCTCCCCACCCCGCTCCCCTCTGTGACTTTACAGCGGTAGATGCTCCTTTAAAATTCTCTACCTAACTACATAAAATCTTCCAATCTCTGATCTAACTAAGTTGTAAGGATCACAGCTAACAGTAGAGCTTTCTCTGTGAAGAAATAGAATAATTTCGCTGAGCTGTTTGGACACAGGCAGAGCGCACGTCCTCTTGCTATGAGACGCTGAGAGACACTGATCATGAACAGGAAGGGCTGTTCTATGTAAAACGAGGTCATGTGATTATACCAGCCAATCGCAACCATACACATCCCAGTCATGACGTCGCACATACATCTCACCCTGCTCTATTCTGTAAGCTGATTTGCTGGCCGCCAAAATGACAGGAAGCGCTGAAAATGGCGCGATCTTGATAGATGATGCACAGATTTTAACCTAAATTATCACATGATCTAAAAATTTCGATCAACATAAAAACTGTGCCAATTTCAACTTTGTCGATAATAATTGCTCAGCACTAATGAGGGACAAACATCCTGAAACAGCGTTGTCTGCAGATGAGAGATACTGGCTTGGCTAAAATCCATTCTGCTTTCTCAAGACCCAGTGGGTCAAAAGCCAATTGAGGATTTGTTACATCCAACAGAGGGCGCTTGGGCTTCTCAGCTCCTTTCCCATAATGCCTTGTGATATGCAGATGCTTAGTAGAGTGCGAAAAGGTAAAACAAATCTCTACACGCCGTTCATTCGGTGCTCTCCTCAAGGAGAGATGTTCCCCTTCCTTATCCACAGGATAGGTGATAATCAACTGATCACTGGGAGCCCCACTTCTGGCACCCATATGGCTACTAAAGCAAGATAATCCCCTGTCCTCAAGGGGATTTGAACAATGCAACTGTTTAACATTTGAACTCCTGCTCCATTCAAAATATATGGGACAGATAAAGATAGCCAAGTTCTGTGCTTAGCTGTTTTCTTTAGTCCCAAAGATTTTGAATCAAGCAGCAGTGCATTTTAGTAATTAGTGGGTGACCCAGCAGTGGGATCCTAGAGATCAGATATTTATCACCTATTCTGTGGATAGGTGAAAAATACCTGTCAAACGTAACCCCTTTAATAGCTTCCTGACAGCTGGTCATAATAATAAGGCTCTTCGTTTTTTCCTCCACGCCTTCCCAGAGCCATAATTTTTTTATTTTTCCATCTACATAGACATATGAGGGCTATTTTTTTTAATTTTTTGCAGGACAAGATGCACAGTACTTTCTAATGGTATCATTGACCATATCATAGAATACACTGGGAAACCTGCAATAAATTCGAAGTGCGGTAAAATATGAAAAAAAGTACTTGTGCTACGTTTACGAGGGTTTTGTTTTTACGACATTTAATTTTCGGTATACATGATGTGTCCTCTGTATTCTGCAGGTTGATACGATTCTGACAATAAATAACTAGGGTTATGTTTTAGTACTATAAACAAATCCAAAAATTTTCTGTGACCAATAACTTTTTTTGTCCAACAGTGGACCTGAGTGAGGGTGCATTTTTTGCAGGGGTGAAGTGAACTTTTAATTGGTAACATATTGGGATAGATGCAACTTTTTGATCACTTTATATTTCAATTTTTAGGGGATATGCAATGACCAAAAAAACCTCAATTTTGGCATTTGGAATATTTTTTCTTCTACAGGGTCCAGGTTTCTTCTATGGGATATATTTTAAAAGATTGAACTTTTATGGACAAAAAGATACCAATTATGTTTACAGTCCCCCTAGGCTACTTGACCACTGGCAGGGGTGATCATCAGAACTTCCTTCTAAAATGTGGCACTTCCTGTGTCAGTAAGGGGTTAAAGAGCTTTGAAAAATTAGTAGGGGTCAAATCCAAGCCAGAAACTCCTTTGTAAGGAACAGTTACCCCACTGCAGACAGTTGTTTCAGGGTATACTGACCAGGTAATGTAAATACCTAAATTTCTTAAAGGCGTTTCCTCACCGCGTGGTTTCAAAGGGCCAAAAGCAGCTTTCATTCATGCATCCTGTCTCTTCCTGGTCAGGCTGTGTGTGATTAGCATATCAGCTCTGTATTCAAAGGTCTGCTAATTAGGGCTTGTCCCCACTGCACAGGTTTTCATCCAGTTTTTCAGACGGTTTTCAGTTTTGAACACTGACTGCAAACTAGATGACAACTTTTATTCTGGACCTCTATGGAAAAACCGTGCAGAGGTCCCCACTGCATGGCTTTCCCGCGGGTGGTTATTCAGACCGCCGGCGGTTCTAAAAACATAGAACATGTTCATTCTTCCACCCAGTTTTTGGGCGGAATATGGACATGTCTATGTGAAAGGGGAGGGCTTTTATCCTCAAACCGCGGAGAAAAGCCGTCACCTGGTGGCCCGAAAACAGTGCAAATACCAATCGGGATTACCGACTGGTATTTGCACTGTGCTGTGTGAGCGGCCCCTTACTCTGACATGAGAGCAGGAGATGTTTATCTAAATTCCAGAGAAGCTTCAGACTTGAATTAAACAAAAATAATTGGTCTCCTTTGTTTGTTAGATCAGATTACACTCAAGCTCTCAGGCTGCTGACAGTTCTGTGTGCCAACCTATGTGATGATGTCTTTCCTGCTATCTGATAAGACAAACAGCAGGAATGAGCAGGGCAGAAGACCTAGAGAAACCTTAGTGCAGTTAGAGCTGATAAAATCACTTTTTATCTCCTCAACAAAGAAAAAAAACCAATGCAATCTATTTCGAAACCGTCTTCATTTACTGTCACCTACATGTTAAAAGCTAATCTTTGTAGTGAGATAACCTCGTTAATGATTCAATATCAGGAAAAATTATCAGAAGGGTAAAACAAAGTCCTAGAGTTAAGTTTTGTCATTCTTTTAGGACCCATTGTGGGATGGCATTAGTTGAGGAGGATCAGAAGAATATTATTTTATTGAAGTAGTAAATGCTTGAAGCAAATGTCCAGCAGATGTGGCTGAAA
Source organism: Phyllomedusa bahiana (assembly GCA_025379985.1). Lineage (NCBI taxonomy): Eukaryota > Metazoa > Chordata > Amphibia > Anura > Hylidae > Phyllomedusa > Phyllomedusa bahiana. Next base: position 59,814 of record JAODAL010012799.1, read on the forward strand.
AATCAACAGTAAGTGAGATGAAACGTGCCTGGAATAACATGTACCTATCCTACGACAAAGCATATGTACTATAGTGATTGCTTACTAAAGTTTTAAAAAATCCAAACCACCTTAAAGATGGAACTTGCTGTGCTGTTTTAATAACATTTTAAAGATTTTTCCGCTAAACTCACAGATGTGGACACAAAAGAGAGAACCACACCAGTAATTGTAAGAAAATAGTTACAACTGTAGCGCAGCATGTAACACACCATTACACCATGATTTGGGGCCAGTTGCTAATTAATACAGGAACACTGCCCTGACAAGTGCCAGAATAAAACTTTAGGATATTTGTTCTAGCCAAATACATTTGGAGTAAGGACTTAATGCAGGAAACATATCCTAGTACTCTTTTGTCTCTAAACCTCTTAGCAGACTGTAAATAATTTCTGCATATGTTTTTAAAAATGTAATTCCACACTTCAGCAAACAAATGAAATTTTAGGTTTTCAGCCCAATGGGGATATATGAATGAGTCGCAGCTTTTCCCAATGGAGTCGTCTTAAATATACATTTAAATTACCACGAGGACAAAAAACTAACTGAAAAAGAGTTTTAATTTAAAGGAAAAATAACATGCTTTTACCATGTTCTTTTTGTCCATTTAGCACACTAATAGAGCCAGTTGCCATCCAAAAACACACCCAAAAGGTTTATTCACTTTGGGCCACATGTATGAAAACCGTCTAGGTCTAAAACCCATTTTGTTGCCCATAGCAACCAATCAGAGTGCCCCTTTCATTTCATATAGTCCTCTGGAAAAATGAGAGGGGTGCTCTGATTGGTTGCTATGGGCAACAAAGTGAGTTTTAGACCTAGACAGTTTTCACACATGTGGCCCTTAGTGTTTGTGCTTTATTTATGGTTTTTCTATACAAAATGTTAATAATGAAACCAAGTCTGAGGAAGTGCTATATGCGCATAGTACATAACGTCTGCCAATAAACACGGTATTTAACCTTTTTCTATTACTACTGGAGTCTCTGCGCTATTTGGAACCATATAAAAGGGCTTTTAGTGGATCAACTATCGGGATTTCTCTCAGTCTACACTCATCTCATCCTGCACAACTCCACTTGGAAGGACCAGGATACTGGAACCAACAGCGAGCTCCTTACCGGTTTACACCGGCACATCGCCCAACAGAGAGTTGTGCTTCTTTCATTAGCACAATGACACCAGGTTAGCAGATACAGTTATATCTACCTATTGCCACTGGTGTGCCATTTTGACTTCCCTTTCTCCTATTATTTTTATATAGAATAATAAAACCAAAACATAGTATAGTGAAAAATTCCACAACTTTCTAATATACTTTGGGCGACATGTCAGAAAATAGGCGCTTCCATAACAGTTTTAAGGTGCATTAAATGAATGTATAACACGGCTGAATGAATGAACCTGTCAAAAATCTGGCACGTGGTATGCCTTGTATAGAATATTTATGCGCCTAATTTAGGCGTATACCAAAAAAAGGCGCATAGCATATCATTGCTAGCATATTTGAGGCTCCTTCTTTAGGCACATTCAAAATTGTTATGCCTGTCATAAAATGCACCTTGTTTTGGTGTACGACAGTCCATTTATATAGAGAATATGGCGTCAACCGTTTTTGGTGCAAAATACACCAACAAAATGGTGCAGCCCTAATGGTGCTGCCCTATTTTCAGTATTCCTATTTGCTGTCAGGAAATAAGAACAATCTTACGGCATGTCCCCACCGCACGGGTTTTTGGCCGGTTTTTCAGGCGGTTTGCGGTTTTGCAGACCGCCTGAAAAACCGGCCAGAAATGAGCACAATGGTGCTCTATGGAAAACCCTCGCAGCAGTCCCCACTGCACGGGTTTTCCGTCCGGCGTTTTTTTCACCCGTGGTCCTGCCGCAAAACATTCTACAAGCACAATCTTCCGTCCGGTTTTCGGACGGAATCTGTGAATGTGAAGGGGGAGGGCTTTTCTCCGCTCATCACAGAGAAAAGCTGTCACCCCCGCGGGAGTGGGGACGGCCGCAAAACAGGAGAAATACCGGCCGGGTAAACCGACTGGTATTTGTCCTCTGCAGTGGGGATACAGCCTTACTTGCATCTAGAGTAGGCATCTAGACTTGGGAGGATGTGTGGGCTGGGACTGACCTGGATCACCTGGAAACATCCCCAACCTCCTATTTTGGGCTGTGATCAGCACAAGCCCTTTATGAGCTGTATGTTGTGCAGTCCTGAGGATTGAAAGTTGTGCATACATCACCCAATGCATGTTTCCTACAATCATATCCAGCCTAGGGAACAGTCTATGATCAGAATACATCACCATGCCCACATCTCAGTTTTTTCAGTTAGTTTGCTACAATCTGTCAATGTTGGTCAAATTTATCATTCTGTCAAAAATATGTTCATATCTCAGACATTTTTGACATATCAATAAGATATGTCATATATGTTTGATAGGTGCGAGTCCAATTTCTGTGTCCCTCACCTGTTTTGAAAACGGGCCCCTGAAATTCTCTGTGGTCGCACTTGCATGATAATCTCCATTCAGTGTTATGGGAGTTTAAACTACAGCACAGACATTTATGGTATATTCTAATGAGATTGTATATGCCATAAATGTCAAAGATGGGAACACCCCTTTAAGTTTACAAGAGATTATCAGAATTATTTCGGAACGTTAAAGGGTTGTTCACATAACAGATTTTTTTTATCAAAAGATCCATCATATTATTGCTAGATTTCTGCCACATATTTTCAACTTGTAGTCAAGATTATGCCTCCGTTATGGTCATGAATTAGTCCCTTTCAAAGGCGCTAATCAACGTCTAGGCTACCCAGCACAGAATCTGATGGGATTGAGAGCCCAATAAGTGTCGACTCCCTTCTTTTTTCTGCATTGCATGTTATAAATCTGTGTTGGAAAAAAAAAAATCAGTGCCGTAGTTCTCAGTGTGAACTATAGAATGGATTTCTGTTGAAGTCAGTGTGATGGAGATACTACACTTTTTAGTATAGATTCCAATGCAGAAAAAAGAAACAACCTCCATGTGAACAGACCCTAAACTATGAGAAGAATTTTTAGCCTCTGGACTTAAAGGGGTTGTCTCATCTCAAAGTTTCAAAGGATGCATGAATGAAATAATGTTGCTTTGCTGTGTCACTTCCTAGTCAAGCTGTCTGTAATTATCATATAAGCTCCTTGTATTCAGACTTCTGCTAATTAGATAAATCTCATACTGTCAGGACCAGGGAGGCTTCTGAGTTAAAGTAAGCAGTAGTAATTACTGGCTTTTGTTTGAAAGATCAGATAACAAACAAGCTCTCACTGTCCTGAGTTCTGTGCTGAGCGACCTGTGTGATGATGTCACTCCCTGCTATCAGATACAACAAACCGCCGGGGGGGGGGGGGTGTACACAGGTCGCTCACTTTGGGAACCAGAGAGTGCACAGAATGTGATAAAATCACTTGTAGCTCCTTAACAAAAAAATGAACAACACAATATATTTGGAAAGCATCTTTATTTAGTGTTTCCTACATATTGAAAGCTAATCTTTGTAGTGAGACAACCCCTTTAAACTAGATTTTTCTCATTCACAAACAGCCAACAAAAGGTCTTAAAACTAGTGAGAAATTAAAACTGAAACATATTAGAAACTTGTCTATTTTTCATTATACAGTGATTATGGTTTTGTTTTATACATGACACCAATAACTTTTACACAAAACAATATGACTCTTTCATGGTAAAAAAAAACCCCTCATTCATTAATTGTTAATAGTAAAACCAGGAGCTTAACAAGATGAAGAAAAGTTGTGCAAGTTGGGTTTCCTGTATTAACAGAACAAAAAGACAAACTCTTGCTGTTTTATTCCAATTACTTGTTTATGAGACATTCAGTATATGAAGAGAAGTGATAATGAAAATATACTATTCAATACTGAAGCTGCACCGTGGGTGATCAGGATTGATAAAGTACATAGAATGGGTGCCCATGGAGCACTGTAGTTTTTTTTTATAAAAAAAGAAACCCAAGACAATATTGTTTAGGACTGTGAATATCTATTGTCTGCTCTCTAGAAATGTAATGATACCTTAAAAGGGTGTTCTCACCATGCTGTTTCACAGAGCCTGATTTTCAAAGCCAGTTTCAGGCTCCTACTTCCTGTTCAGGCTGTGGGTGGTTTGAAACCAGTGATTGACATATCAGCTCTGCCTATTAGAGGGACATTGCTAATAGAAGGATTTAAACAGTAAGGCAGAAGGCTATAGAGCTCTAAAGAGTTGAAGTTTGTCAGTAACCTAGATAAACAAGCTCTCTTGCCATATAAAACACACAGCAGTGGGTGATATTGTCATGGTCGGCCACAGAAACTGTAGCAATGAGAGCACTACTAACAGACCTTACCCTGCCCTTTCTGTCTCAGTGTGTGGCACCACCATAACTCCTAGGCAGCAGGCCCGCTGTCTGGGGGTTATACTAGATTCCGATCTGTCCTTCATACCATATATCCAATCCCTTGCCCGCTCCTGTCACCTGCACCTCAAGAACATCTCCAGAATCCGTCCTTTTCTCACTGTAGAAACAACTCAAACTCTCATTGTTGCTCTTATTCATTCTCGTCTCGACTACTGTAACTCCTTGCTTATCGGTCTCCCTCTGTGCAAACTCTCCCCTCTCCAATCTGTCCTGAATGCAGCAGCCAGGCTTGTCTTTCTTTCCAGCCGCTATACTGATGCCTCTACCCTGTGTCAGTCACTGCACTGGTTTCCCATCCAGTACAGGATACAACATAAACTCATCACTCTCACTCATAAAGCTCTCCACAACGCTGCTCCTCCCTACATCTCCTCCCTCATCTCTGTCTACCACCCTACCCGCTCTCTCCGCTCTGCTGATGATATCAGGTTACACTCATCCGAACCTCCCATGCCCGTCTCCAAGACTTCACACGTGCGGCACCAGTTCTCTGGAACATGCTACCGCGGGCGATCAGGTGCACTCAGAACTCTCATAGCTTTAAAAGGGCCCTGAGAACACATCTTCTCACTCTGGCCTACCAGAATCCCGAATGCTAACACCCTCCCCTCCTCCCCCCACACTCCCTAGCGCACTCATCTCATTTTCGGCACTTAACTGTATATAGATGTATATAGAGGGTGGCAGGTTCATCCGAATTCTATGTAAAAAAAACCCATATTTATGTCACATGGCTGGACCATTGTAAATCTAGCACTTCTTGCCCATCGTCTCTCCCGTACACCCTAATAGATTGTAAGTGCTTGCGAGCAGGGCCCTCACACCTTGTGTCTCATCTGTAAGTACTTTTAATGTATAATCTCTGTACGTTTACCCTCCAAATTGTAAAGTGCTGCGGAATATGTTGGCGCTATATAAATAAAGATTATTATTATTATTATTATTATTATAGAAGGTTATGTACACAAGCAGGAGATAAGAATTGCTCAAGCCCTAAAAGGAAGTAAAATCAGAACAGCAATGTATTTGGTAATAATCTTTATTTACCTACACGCTTAAAGCTCATCAGTGTGGTGAGAAAACACTGTTAATATAGCTTTTATAGCATGACAAGTTGTGCCATTAGATAGAGTATGTCATTTTACGATGCCTATACTTTACATAAAAATATGACATTCCTGGGAAAAAAATCTCAGGAACTTTGGTGTTCACAACATAAAATACAGACAACTTCAGTCACTATACTGCTATCAATTGTTCTGAATCTCCTCCTGTTAGCAATCACTACACACAATTCTACCTGTGTCAAATACTGGTATCCCATGGTGCCCCAGGTTCCTTCAAAATCATGCCTTTTCCTGTCATCCAATGCCAGTACCAGCAGTGGGAGCTAGTACTTGTAAATCCTGAAGACCAGTAGTATACATAAGAACTGAGGGACCTACAGGAAAGATTAAAATTAACGGGGTTTCCTGATTTGGCTGTTTCACAGAACCTTTTTTTGACAGCTTTCCTGTTCAGACTATGGGTAGTTCTACAGCAGTGACTGACATTTCAGCTCTGCTATTCCTAGTTAAGCCTGTTTTAGGGATACTAGTAATTGAGGGGGTTCAAACAGCAGGGCACAAGGCTACAAAGAAAAGAGAAATCACTTTTTTTGATGAAAAGATTGGGTTTCACAATTACCTCAAAAACTGCCAATCTTGCAGACAAAGAGATCACTGGAAACTAATGGCAGTCTAAAATATAACTTTTATTAAGTTTTTGATAAATTAACAAAGCTGCAAAGGGTTATCGTTTGTCAGTAACAAAGATAAACAAGCTCCTGTGCTGCCGATAAGGAGATAAGGACTGCTCTAACTTTGAAAGGAAGCAAAATCAGAACAGCAATGTATTTGGTAATAATCTTTATATACTTAAAGGGAATGTGTCATCAAAAATGACTTATTGTTTAACTCACATTTTTATGTTCAACACATTTAAGAATTTTTAGTTTTTTTTTTTATTTTCCATATTACTTTCAATATTTTTTAATAATTCTAAAGTCCTGCAGTTTTCACTTTGGCCACAAGGCCTAATAATGGCCTGAAACTTCCTGTTCTGTACACAAAGATTACCAGTTGTCTGCTCATTATCAGTACAAAGAGGGTCAAATTGAAAGGAGACACCAGTGTGAATAGGTAACACAGGATCCACCAGTCACAAGAAGAGATAGTCACAGTTCACCCTTTCACCTCCCTGCACAGTGACTTCTTCCCAGGTCACAGAGCATGACTAGAAAACTCTCCTATAGAAGTGAATGGGACCGAGTCCCTCTTAAAGGGGTTGTCTCGCTACAATGATTGGGTTTTAATTTAAAGATCTTTAAAAAACAAGCAGCTTTGCAATATATGTTCATTACAAATGTCCTACTGATTTTGAGCTAGCCCTGTTAGTATTACTACATCACCTTCTCAAATCTCTATAGTAGCCGACCTGTTGATCCTTATCTTACTGGCTGTCAGGTCTGAATGACTCATCACCTTTGAAGACAGGTCGGAGCAGAGAGCCCCTCCCGCACAGAATGCTTCTGGAGGGGGAGGAGGACTCTGGCTTCTGTGTCCTTACTGCCTGGATTAACCCTGTGTGTGCCTGCTTCCTCCTGCTCTCTACACAGATAGATGTGACAGCAGTGACCCTGTCTGTTACTATAATCATGATGTGTCTTTGGAACTGTGACTATACTAATACTGTACAGATCAGGCATGTGAATACTTTATGTTCTCCAGTATTAGTGAGACATCCTGAGTATAGTAACACTGCCCTTGTTGTTGCTGGAGATGTGGAGACTTGTAAGCTAAGCAGGGGATATAGGAACACATGCATCCTCTCTGCTCTGTTATTAGCACACCACTTCACCTTCCTCACTACACTCATAGATCAGCCCTCTCCTGCAACTTACCTAGGCAGGCACACACAGGGTGAACTCTGAGAGCAAACCCCCTCCCCCCCCCCTCTGTATAGAAGTTACGTAGCTGCCTGTGTGCTGATGGGAGGGGGGAGAGGGAGCAGAAGAGACAGACAAGCTAGCACGCCCCTCAGTTCAACTTACCAGGGAAACTGACAGGCTGAAAGCTCGTAATGAGACAACTCCTTTAAGTCTTTGATGTGCATGAAGCTGCTGTAAAGCATCTCTCTGACTGCTGTTAAAGCAGTGCAAACAAGGCCTAGTGGCCAAAGTGAAAACTGCAAGACTTAAGAATTATTAAAAAATATTGAAAGTGATATAAAAAATGTAAAAAATCAACCAAAAATTCCTAAAAAATGTGTTTAACATATAAATGGGACTTAAACAATGACTCATTTTTTGATGACACATTCCCTTTAAGCCTACTTGTTTAAAGCTAAATCAATGTGATGGTAAATGCCCTTTAATCCTCTTTCAGGTGCTACTTGAATCTATGACACCTGTCATGACTCAAGTACTTAGTCCCTCTTTCTTTGCCAATGCTGCAGCATCTGTCACTACCTGTTCAGGCTCTGCCTACCCATTAAAAGGGGCACAGCACTAACACGAATAGGGAAAACTCTATCCAGGGGGCCTCAAGCAGCTACAAATGCTACCACTATAGTAAGTATACCCTTGTTGAGGATATGCTTCTCTATACAGTTCTCCCCCAAGGTAGATCCAATTGCATACAGCGGAATACAACATGTGTCAATTATATCCCTACAATATGAAAACAGTTGGAATTTTTATTTTCTACAAAATTATGTGTTGCAATGAATACAGGTAATTAATGTCCCTCTACAAAAAAAATAAAACAGGAGTTAAATCAAATTAGTATTACAACTATTTTCTAAATATGTTAACGGGATCTAAACTCTCTTAGTAAACAGAAGCAGACTCTCAGCGGGTGACTAATCCAATGATGACATATACACAGGAAAGAGCATAGCTGCAGATGGCGCTGCTATTATGTAACGTGAAAGACATTAAATAATTAGCAAGCAAATGTTCTCATTTCAACAGGTGTGATGGGCTTACAAATCTCTTAACTGCTAAAATGCCATTCTTCCTCCATTTGCCGCAATCAATAACCCTACAGACAAACGATATGCATGGCACATATATGGGAGCGTGGAGTTATTTATACATGCCTGCTGATCTCTTCCCCAGTTCTGTCACTGAAAAGGGAAAAGGCTTTTTTTTTTTTTCTAAAGGAAGAATAAATGTGAGAACCCAGAGGGAGGCGTGGGTGAGAAGCATTCTTCAGACCAAAGGAAATAACAGTGTGGGAGGACTCTGCTTTTAATTCTAAATCCAGAAAAAAAACTAATTGTACATGCACTTCTTTTTTTGGAACGTGCAATTTAAATCTGTTTACCAATTTCAGATTGATGCTTTCCAGCAGATGGATTGTTACGAATTGCAACTTGCCTCTTTTGCAATGACTTTGATACTCTGTCCTCTGCACCTTAATTTGGGATGCACAAAGGTAGCAGACATACAACAGAAATATACACTAGAGATACAATATAAATATTGAAGTGTAAATGCACAGTGTGTGCAAGAAAAATAGTAGTTTTCATACTTGCATGTGCATTCATCACTACATATGCTATGCACAGGCTAACAGTCTGACATATATATAACCAGTAAAATATAATGTAAAAATAAACAGTAAATGGGACGTAAAACTGAATGTTGAAACTGGGTGCAGTGCATAACAATGATTATCTCATTCTGATGGCACCTGTTAAGGGGTAGAATAGGTAGGATATTAGGTAATGTAGTAAAGATTTTTGGTTGTTAGACGTCATGGAAATTCCAAAATAGCAGGTCTTGTGGGTGTTGACAGTAGGTTAAAAGGGTTGTCTCACTACATTGATTCATCCTGTTTTCATTTTTTCATTTTGAATCCAGGGGTGTGTTTAAAGGTTTCTACCAGGCTGCAGTAGAAGCCAGATCTGTAGCTAAAGCAACCAGCGCTGGCAGCCTATCAGAAGAGATCAAACAGGTCTGTAGCTATAGCGACCTGAGGAGCTGATATAGCACATACAAGAGGGGATATCTAGGAATAGGGAGGACATTGTTAATGAACATATATTGCAAAGTGACATGTTTTTGCAAGATCTTTACCATAAAAAGCAATCCTTGTAGTGAGACAACCCTTTAAGATTTATGAAAAGTCTAGGGGTACGCAAAGTCAGATGAATACGGTTTCACAGTTAACCCCTGTCCACATGGACAAAGGAAGAACCAGGTAGTGCGAGAGGATACCCCACTCGCCCACAACCCTGAACGGCAGGGAGAGATCTGTTTACCCGCACCGATGAAACAGAACTCTGCCAGCCTGCCACCAGTTCTTCGTTAGTTATAAGCCTGGACTCATAAGCAGGAACCTGACTTGGGTAGCGATATATTAGAGACCAAGAATATGGACACATGAGATCGGCTTGATCGAGACAAAAGACCAGCTCAGGATCAAAGTTTATATATTTTTAATTGCCTTGTGAGCGAACTAGACAAACAATACATACACAGGGATATAACAAAATATATATTGGTCAGAGGTGCAAATGCAATAGGGTATGGGGTACAGACAAAAGAAAGCAGCAATATGTGCCTATTTACCTTAGGTTGGGCTTGTGCTGGGCATACACAGGAATGTATGCAGCCTACTGATTCTGGACGCTCCCGGTAAACTCGGCATGAACCCTTTCCCAATGGAGACGATGTTGTGCACAGGTGGGCTCAGACTTTTAACCATACTGGGAAATCCCACGTCACACCCCTGGGACGGTTTACACGCTTCTCCTTCCAGGGCCAGGCTGTTTCCGGCTTGTAACACTAGAACGGGCCATATACTGGCAGGGAAATGGTACAGAGCCAAGCCAGTGGTACCATCGGAAGTGGATGGGCCCAATATATGACTGAGTACCAAACACTGGGTTTGCTGCTCTGCTTCTGGTACCAGTTTTCCACCTCGGCCTGCCTGTGGGTCCTACAAGTAAGGGAGTGGCAGTTATGTGTGTGGGGTGCTTTCATAATTAAAAATATGAAACTGGGGTGTGCATGTGATGTACAGTTATTCCATGATCTGTCTGCTACATTTCTTTTTATGCTTCGCCTGGGCCTGGCCAAGGTGCTAATGAAATTAAACGAGGAACCTTTTGAGGCTCAGACTCCCTGCTGAGTCAGCTTCCGATCTGGATTGGGAGAAGACAGGCCTTGCATCTAAATTGAGGGAATTGCCTTTTGTTTAAATGGGTGCTTCCTCAATCACATGTGTTGAGCAGTGGGGAAGCTCAGGTGAAGTCCTGAATCTTGCAATAACGGAGAGTGAATTTGGGTGAAGAGCCAGGGGGGAGGAGGGGTTAATTTCATCATATTCCTCACACCTGGTATATATGGAGCTTAAAATGAACATTAGAACTAGACCACACAGCAATGGAGGAATGTGACCTGGTTTATAAATCACATTTTCTTTTCCATTATGTAGATAGCTATTGCATGTACATCATTTAACAGGGGAAGAGAGAGCACCAGAATGCACAAAGATAAAGTGGCTTTGCCAATATGGGTCCAGGCTGTCGGGAAGATGTTACTTTGACAGGTTCCACTTACTTAAATTCTATTGGCAAGAGTATTCCCTAATGACAGTGGTTTCTTTCACCACAATAATACTGATTGCCATGCTGCAAAAATATTTTTTAAAAATTAATTTAGGAACATGATGAGTAGTTTACGGTGTTAACTTGGCTTCCAAAATCCCCAGACTTTGATCCATTGGAGTAGTTGCAAAATGTGCTAAAATAGAACTCCAGGGCATTAAGGACTCTCCTCACAACTTAGCAGGACTTCTGTTAAAGACAATCTGCTGCTAACGTCTTGGTGCCAGATGTCCCAGGATAGCTTGAGAAATATTGTGAAGTCTATGCCCCTCGGGAAGATAGTGGCACAAGATGGACGTACACAAGGCAGGTGGATTTAATGTTATAGCAGATTGTCCTTGAATAGTCACTACAAAATTCAAGGCCTCATAAAACCTGATTGAGGAAAATAACTGCAATAAATACTTAAACTATAATTTGAAGAGCTACCTCCAAATACTGAGATACTAGCAAATCTGTAAAACTTAAAAAGTTTCCTTTGGCCTCTCTTTTTTTAGAACAATGCTCTTGGCCACCTGTTGAACAGGCTACTGCAACACTGTCTTATCTAAGGACATACTCTTTTACATGCTGTTACAAGATCAGGACCTTATACTGCTAATAGTTCTCATTTCTAAATTTCAATTGAAGCAATGCTTTTTCCCGCAACAAAAAACAAATGATACATTAGACCTAATTTCTTTCACTCAAACAGCATGGAGGCCATTGTTAAACTGGTTACACCAGCAACACAGCGTCTGAAATTTTCTGCTCATGTAGTAATGAAATACCATACTAAGTCACATCACAGCTTTTGACTCAGCCAACACATCTATGAGAATATGTTTAAGAATTCACGTCAGTATTGTTTGTCAAGATGAAGCTCATCCCCAGAAGAGACGGTTAGTTGTACAGTTACTACCTGCCTTACACCCAACCAAATGATGCAGTCCTATAGAGGGAGCTTGGTGAAGAGAAATTCAGATCCTCCAGTATGAATTAGAAATGGATAGACCAGCTGTACATATGGACCGCAAATGCATTAAAACTTCTCCTTTATTAAGGAAATTTAAAATATAACAAGCAGGACATCGTACACCTACTATAGCAACACATCTTCACTGTGGTGTGAAGGTAATACTGACACATTTTGGACTATACATCTTTATGCATAGCTGACTAGCACAAGAAATGTTAACATTCTTTACAGTGTTAAAATTGGTCACATGTTTCCACTCCACATACTACACAGGTGGGAAAACGTGTCCCATAGGATATCTCAAAGCATCAACTTCGAATCAAGTGTAACAAAATCTAATAGTGGTTGGAAATTGCAATAGGAAATATTTCCTACCATCATTAGATTTTGATCCAGTTGATTCAATGTTGAGGTTTATAGATATATAATGGACATGTTTTCCTACCCGTGCAGTAGGTGGAGACATGTGACCAATTTTAACACTATAAACATTTATTCTGCTAGTCAGTTACGAATAAGGAGTCTAAAATGCATCAGCGTTACCAGCACAGTGCAGTAAAGATGTGTTGCTATGCGATGTGGACTATGTCCTCCATGTGATATTTTAAATTACCTTAATAAGGGAGAAGTTTTAATGCATTTGCGGTACGGATGTGCAGCTGGTCTATCCATTTCTTGTAGTTGCCTTTTCCAAAAAGTTGCCTTTGAATTTCTACTGTTACAGTACGTGAACACCCTACAACAGCATATCTGGTTAGGCTGATCTTTCTTACTTTTCATTAATTAGCCTACACTCTGTTAAGTATCTGTTTGGCCTTTTTTTTTTTTAGCTTGCCAGCAACAAGCAACCAAAGTGGTACCATGACACTCATCTTAATTTGTACTGGAAGGCAGTATCCAGTATCAAAAAGATTGAGTAGAAAATTTATTTTTCCCATGTTTTATAAGGCCTATGTGCATTAATGGGGTAGTATGTTATAAAATAAACACTAAAATTAGATGTAAATAACATTATGCAGATCAGTGCTTGAAGAAGAAAGTCTCTCCATTGTTAAATGTGGACCAGCATGAGGACTGCCATTCAAAGAGGTGTTCGAGGATGTTATTTCTGAGCTGAATGTACAAGGTCTTTAACTGGCCTTCAACACTCCAAAAGTTATGGAGCAGTTCATGGATGGGACTCAAGGGTTCTACATTGGCATTGTGTGAGAGGCTGAGAGCAACAGCAAGAATAACATTGCTGGAGCAGGCATATGTTTTTTGGGATTGCAATGCCAAGTTCCAGTGAGCATGTTGAGTACCAAGCACATATAGAATACCAAAACATTTTTTTTCTCTTCAGAAGGCATTGAGTACCAAATTCAATAACTCTTGAAACCATTAAGTACTAAGGCTTAACTGTATATGGTAGCCATAGAAGGTGACTAAGTAAACAGCCTTACTAAATGATTACATTTTTTATCAGAAAGGTGGGAGTCTCTAACAGTGGTTTTTTTTTTTAGGAAAACCATTTTCTTATTGATTTCCAGGTGAATTGCCTGAATTTTTCAAACTTACTGGTTGATATTCCCTATGGACAGTGGGGGGAATATTAAATATTTTCTTATTGGCACATGCTTTATACACTTCATACTGAATAGACCTACAGACCCCGATCATCCCACAACACTCTAATTGTACTTACAAAGCTGTTGTTTCTAGCCACAGCTGCAGGTATCATGCTTACATCATGTATTCTTTAGCAGTGGCACTGATGGGCACAAAATGACAGGCTTTCAACTCATGCCAAACTGCATTACTAACTGTTGGTTTCATGAATGTCACACAACATATGCCTACAAAAAACGTGACAGCCATTTACCTGTGTCAACACTAAAAAGCAGCCTGACAAAGAACCAGATGCATTTTAGGGCCGCACAGCAAACATTTTATTAAGACTCCTCTCAGTACAATTAATGCTTAAATAAATCATCCAGGATAAAAAGATGAAAAACTGAGATTAATTACATTTTCGCTAAGCCAATAAAATATGTATGAATATAAAACCCAAAATACTGATAAATAATAGTTACAGTATTTGTAGCTATCAAAAGGTCTAACATTCAGTAATTAAAAATTTTCTATTGAAATTGAACCAGTTTAGAGTTTTAACGTGCATATTATAATGTTGATATATTTATTCTTAAATTTTATTTGTGCATCAAAATGATGACATTTTAGGAACAGCTATGTCAACCAAAATCTCTAAATCATGAGCATAACTATAGCCATATCAGTCATAGCGGTTGCGATGGGGTTCGGAGGTTGAGGGGGCCCCACTCAGGCACAACAACATTGTTCCTTTTCATTGGGAGTAAGTAGTTGGTGGTTATCTGCTCTCTAGCACTACTATGCGGGTTCCCTGATGTATGGTGGTATTAAGGCTTGGATTGGCCCACATGGGAACAGAGGAAACCCCCAGTGGGCCCTTGAGCATGGCAGACATGGAGTTTCTATTAAACTGCATTTACAGCAGCAAGGCAGAGAGAAAGAGGGAAAATACAACAGGCAGAGTATAAGAGGCATGCAAGCTAGCTGTAGGGTTGGCTCCCAGAATCAACTCCACTGGTGGGCCCCCAAGAGTTTATCATTAGGAGGTGGGACCCATCTCATTTTGCCATGGTTCCCTATGAATTCTAGTTACGCCCCTGCTCTAAATTTAATTATAACCATGGTTATTTATATAAACTTAAAAACTACCATTCATTAAAACTTTACTTTTCCTGCCTTCTCCTGGGTTCTGCTGCACCCTGCTTCCAATTTTCCAGGAATAAAATTGCACTGACAGATAGTAAACTGTGCAGTACAATAGTTTACATGTGGTATTTTGGTTCATAATAAGGTTAAACACATGGGGTTCATAAAAAAAAGTATATTTATCTGCCACCTAGCTAAATAGATGAGGCAGCAAACCAAAATGAAGTTGTAATTACGGGTGACTTCAACTTTCCACATAAAAATGGGAAACTGAAAATTGTCAGTCTTATAAAGAAAGCAGGGATTTTTCAATAATTAAAGATAATCTTTTTCCCTCACTGGGATAGGGAGTGACTAGAGAGAAAGCTCTTTTAGACATCATAATAACGAAAATGAAGATTGAGGGGCACCTAGGAAATTGTAACAGTAATATAAAAGATTTCCATTTTGTTTTCTAATTAGGAGTTTATCAAGGAGCCACCAAAACATTCAACCTCACTAAGGTGAATTTCGATCAGCTTAGAGAAGCCCTTAACCCCACTAACTTAGACAATCTCCTCAAAAATAAGAGAACAGAAACTAACTAGGGTATTTTTAAAAGTACCTTAACTTTTAATTGTGAGATGCGGTGAAGGGAATAAAATGGTTAGAAACAGGAAAAAAAGTAATGAGGATCAATAGAAACGTAAAGGAGCAACACATGGGGAAAAGAAAGTATTAATCCTAATAGAACAGGAAGGCATAAAGAAAAAGTTAAAAGCTAAAAGTTGAAAATACATCATGTAAAAACAGATGAATGAAATAAAGCTGGAGATCAACAGACTCAATGCCAAAGAGAGTAAAACAAACCCTGAAATGTCCTATAATAATAATAATAATAATAATAATAATAATAATAATAAAAGAGTTAAAGAGGATCATTCACTTTCATTAGCTTTAATAATGATGAAGAATATTTTTTTTATCTATACCTCAAACCCCTTTCCTTGCAATTGGTACAATTTTGGCACCCAATATGCAAATGAGGATGTAACCCATCAGGTAGGATTCAATACTGTAAGAAGGCATGCAATATAGCTAACTCCCTTAGGCTCACACAGAGCAAGGGCAGCTCTAGTGTGACCTTAAGAGAATGACATCATCTCATGACTTCATGTTCCATTCTTTATTTTGTACAGACCATGATAAGAATGCCTGCAGCTGAGAACTGAGCCTGATCTCATGAGATAATGCCATTGTCATCAGATCACGCTCATAGGCAAAAAGGCTGGCAATGCGTCCTTCCTCAAAGGGGCCAGCATGTATGGACTCTATGTCAAATTAGTCTTACCTCATGAAGGCATTAGGAAAAAGCAAAACATTTTACACATATAATTTAAGCTAATCAAATTAAAGGCATGGTTCCTCTTCCTTAAACATTTTTTCTTCACTGTATTCACACAGGAAACTAAAATTCCAGGTGAAGTACACAAGCATGAGGTAAACTTTCAACTAAATGGTGCCCGTCTAACGCAGTCAACAGTGCAGATCTGATTAAAATAGACAAAGCACTAAGTCCAGATGGTATACACCCCATGTGCTAAATGAATTAAAGGTGTTGTCCACTTTATAATGTCTTTATTTCACATATATATAATAGGAAATTAAACAAGTTTCTAACATACATGTATTAAGGTTATATCCACACAGCAATTTTAAAATGCTCCCTAAAATATGATGCCATTTTTAAATTGCCGGTCCGCGCCACACCACCGTTTTTGGCCCAGTACATTGGCCCAGTACATTGGAGTTGGAATATACAATGTTCTATATTCCACCGGTCGGTTTTCGTTTTAGGAAAACCTCAATAACAAAAAGTACAGATTTTCTATTAAAGTGCGGTTGGTTTTTCAGCGGATTCAAAATACTGAATCTGCTGAAAAACCAACCAAAATCCTGTGCTATGTAGACCTAGCCCAAGAATTCTGAGCTGTACTCATTTTATACCAATACAGTAGGCCACTGTCTATACTTATGACTCCTGTAGTATTACTACCTCCAGCAGTGTCTTATGTCCGTCAGTGTCTGTGTAGAAGCCACTCCTACATTCTCTTGCCTCATCTTTCTGCCTACATAACATGAGAATGACTGGGCTGGGGTAAAATGTGTGCAAGTGGATATGTTCGACTCACTCACTTTGATGACATAATCAATGAATATGTCATAAAGAGAAAAGAATACATAGCAGTGGACTCCTTACTGTAAGAGAAGTGAAACTGAGGAACCAGGCTCGGACTGGCCCACCAGGGAGTCGGTGAGACCTCCAGTGGCCCCGGGCTCCATTGTCGGTAGGTCTGGGTGACACATCGGTGTGCAGGCCCAGATCTTCCGCATCTTCTCAATGGCCGAACATAGAGCTGTTTGTTTCCAGCTCTCTGCACTGCACACTGAATACATCTGTGAGCCTATGGCTAACAGGAATAAGCGGCACAGGAGGCGAATCTTCTAGGTCAAAAGCCCATAAGCTTCAGGCCTAGAAGATCCTGGAAGCAATAACCAGGCATAAGCGGTGTGATAATGGCTCCTGGAGTGAGCTCGAGGGAAAATGGGTAGAGGTATATGCTTTTTTTCTTTTCTAATCAGGCAGAAGGGGCCTTATCTACATACAAGGGGCTATATACCTATAGGGGTGGTATACCTACAGCAGGCATATATACTTGCAGGGGGCATATATACCTCTAGGTGCCTATATACCTCTAGGGGGCATATATATCTACATTGGGCTGTATACCTACTTGGGGCAGAATACCTACAGGGAACATATATACCTACAGGTGCCTAAATCCTTACAGGGGGATGTATACCTTCCTATCTACATGGGGCAACATACCTACTGGGGGCTGTATATATACCTATATGGGGCTATTCACCTGCCTATCTGCAGGTGGCTATATACCCACATGGAGCTATCTACCGATCAACTTTTGGAGGTTATGTATAAAGGGGGCTGTATATATACCTACATATCTCCCTAGTGGGGGCAAATATACAAACCTATCTACAGGTGAATGTATATCTACCTACAGCGGGCTACTATACCGACCTACTGTGGGCCCATATATCTTCCCACTGGAGGTTTATATACCTACCTACTTAATGGTGGGCAACATTACTACCTACTTATTTAATGGGAGACGCCCATACTAGGAATTGGTAGGCACGTGCTCGAAAAGTGAGAAGTCAAAGATGTTTGTATGGTAAATTCTGCCAGGACGAGTTGTGTCCAGGAGTTGTCATAATGGTTTGGAATGGATGAAGAAAAAAAGGAAAAAGAACAACTCATAAGAGAAAAGAGCGACTCATCAAAGGAGAGACTGATAAGTCGTTTCCTGTGAGTCCCTGGATGTCAGGTGTTATTTGTTTCTTTGCTGGATAAGTGCTGTATTCACTGTCATGTGATGGTGATCTGATGACAGACAGAAGTGTAAGACAGAAAGCTGTGTAAAACAGACTGATGTGTGAGACAGATATGAAACTCACTTGTTATTGTGAACTGTACAATACAGTTCTGTTTTGCACACCGTATTATATGGTAAAATGCATGCACTTATATCCAAGAGGCCTAAAAATTAACAGGTAATATCTTCATGTACAGTAGTTGTAAGGACACTGTGTGGAACTCTCTGCCAGAGAAACTTGCCATGGTAAACTCACTAAAAGAGTTTAAAGGGGCCAAAATACATTTCTGAAGTGTAATAATATTACAAGTTATAGTCATACTTACCAAATTTCCCGGGGCAGCAGAGAGACTCCCTGAAAAGGGGAGTCCTCCCGGGCTCCCTGAAGAGTTGGTTACTCTCCAATCTGGTAAATAGGGATGAGCGATTATAATCGACAAAGTTGAAATCGGCACGATTTTTAGGCTGATCGGAAATTTCCGATCGCGCGATATTTTAGGTGACAATCTGCAGATAATCTATTACTATCGCGCCATTTTCGGCACTTCCTGTCATTTTGGCGGCCAGCAAATCAGCTTAGAGCATAGAGCAGGGTGAGCTGGGTGTTCGATGTCATGACTGATGTGTATGGTTGTCATTGGCTGGAAAAATCACATGACCTCGTTTTGCATAGAACAGCATTTCCTGTTCAGTATCAGTGTTTCAGTGTCTCTCACTAGAGCAAGACGTGTGCTACATCTCTCTCAATACAGCTCAGCTCAGAGACACATTTCTTATCTTTATTCACACAGACAACTATGCTTTTAGCAGTGAACATTAGAATATAGATAGATTAGAGAATTTCAGTTCTTAGTTAGTTAGACAGATACTTTTAAAGAAGCCTCTAGCGCTGTACAGCCGCGGGGGAGGGGGGTGCAGACAGACAGTCAGGCTGGCTTTGGAAAGGAGGGTGTATATTGTGCAGCCCAGACTCTGCTTTGAAATGGCATTTTTTAAACACTTTTTGGCCAGCACACCTCACACCTGAGGTGAAATTGTACCTTTTATTTTGTGCTTCCTAGTTTTTTTACAAAGAGCCACCTTGTACTTAAATTTGGATACAGAAATTTTCTAGTAACTGTTGGTGTATTTCATTGGTGCAAAAACCACCTTTTCTTATCTGTATAACTTTTAAATAGCTGTATTTCACTTTGGTGCAGCCCAGTTTTGTTCAAAGAGCCACCTTGTACTTAAATTTGGATACAGAAATTTTCTAGTAACTGTTCTCATGTGTCATTGATGCAAAAAAAGCAATTTCTCATACGTGTAACTTTTGAATAGTTTTATTGCAGTCGGTGAATTTCAGTTTGGCGCAGATAGCGCACTTGTATGATAGTTTGTTGAAAGCTATCAATTCCTAGTCCTACTGGGCAGTTGTAAATCCCTGGGACTGAAGGAAGAACACTGCTGATTTTGTCTTACGGTTCTTCTACCAGACCGCATTTCACAGGTATTCGATAGAAACAATTCTGTTTCTAATCCTAGTTGGCTGTAGGAACTTAGAGGGATTTAAAAATAGCTGTGATTTGCCGTCTTTCAATAAGAGACTGTCAAAAACTCTTCCATACCTTTTTAAATGTATATCTTTCTGAACATGGAGCGAAATGCTGGTGGTAAGCGAGCAAAGAGGGGTGTAGGACATGGAGGGAGAGGTACGAGAGAAGGTGCTCCTTCCAGTGCTGGCAACAACACGCAAGTCAGTGGATCGTCGGTTGCAGGACCGTCAAGCCTGTCATCGCTGGGTCGGTGCCCTGTGAATCTCAGTAACGAACAGCGTCGCCAATCTGTTCTTCAGTGGTTAATGCAACCTGCATCCAGCAGTCTTACCTCCTCGTCCTCCCAGTCACGGTCACTCGGGCCCTGCTAGCTGAACCTGTGTGATCCACGTTTACAGCCTCACCTGCCTTGATCAGTAATTTCCTCCAACCCACTTGACAGTAGAATGCAGGATTTTCAGACAGGCCTCGTTGACCTACTGGGGACATCTAATGTCACGGTGGAACAATGTCACCAGTAGAATGGCCAGTAGCTCTAGCAGCAGCAGTATTGGAAAACGAGTTGTTTTTAATATAGTTTATTTCTTATTGCGAAATTTTCTGCTGATGGTCCATAAGGGCACCTGTGCGGATTTTTGGGTCATGCTGCATTACAGGATATGGATATTCAATGTCCTTTTCACAAAAATACTGCTTCAAAGACTACTTTCTTCCGGCACTTTTTAATTTGTGGGTCATGCAGGTTTGAGGGTCATGCTGCGGTCCAGTACAGGCATAGTCAATGTCAAGTTCAACTAAAATGGTGGTTCAAAGATTCCTTTTCCGGCACTTTTCAATCTGTGGGTCAAGCGGGTTTAATGGTCACGCTGCAGTCCAGGACAGGGATAGTCAATGTCCAGTTCAACTAAAATGGTGGTTGAAAGACTCATTTTTCGGCACTTTTTAATCTGTGGGTCAGACAGGTTTAAGGGTCATGCTGCAGTCCAGGACAGGGATAGTCAATGTCCAGTTCAACTAAAATGGTGGTTGAAAGACTCCTTTTTCCGGCACTTTTTAATCTGTGGGTCAGACAGGTTTAAGGGTCATGCTGCGGTCCAGGACAGGTATAGTCAATGTCCAGTTCAACTAAAATGGTGGTTGAAAGACTCCTTTTTCCGGCACTTTTTAATCTGTGGGTCAGACAGGTTTAATGGTCATACTGTGGTACAAGACAGGGATAGTGAATGGTGTGTGACTTTTTTTTTGTGAGTCTTGTTGACTAATTGTCTTGCCTAAGATGTAGCATGTATCCAGTTTACTGTTGTGGATGTTAATTCCAGCTTCTCCAGCCCTGTTTGATGTAAGAATGAAGCTCTTGTTCCTCTCCCATAGACTTTAATGGTCATCGGCGATAAACTGTTATCGACTATCGGATATCTTATTGATAATTGACTATATCGAGTATCGAATCGATAATGATAGTTGACACAATCGCTCATCACTACTGATAAACCATAAGGGACAGTTTTACTGCCAGGGGGCCAGTACCGGTATTTTATTTGTACCAGCCATATCAATTACTGGTAACTTTTAGAATACACTCTTGGGCATGCCTATTAGGGTATGTTCACACAGCTTATTTGGATGTTGTTTGACCGCTGATTTTTTAGAGCCCAATACAGGATTAAAACCTCGCCTGAAATCTGCTGCTTCAGAAGCAGTTTTTGATGAGGTTTTAATGAACTTTTGAACAAGGTTTGCACCCATATAAATTAATAACCAGGGCAAAAACCGTGAAGAATAATGCTCCAAAACTGCATCAAAAATGCACCACACACTATATACACTAGTGCAGCATATATGGGTGAAAAGGGGCCAAACAGTCACAAGTTGACAATGTTTGGTCGGTTTTAGCCTAAGGCTATAAGGCAGCTAGATGGAAATAATGAGCAACAGAGCTAAGCGGTGCTGCAGCTCTCAATGTTGTGTCATGATGCTAAGAGTAGGAATATGAAGAGGACATAAAAGGCAGTTAATTTTTTGTCAAAACTTGGGCTGCAGTATTGTGGTGTAATGCCAGAGAAACTCTCTATTTTTGTGTGCAGAAAGAAGTAGACCTCTGTACAGAAGTGGTGTGGCAGCAATGAGGACATATGGAAACATATGGCATTTTTCGTACTACGTAACTGGTACAACCCTGCAAGTTGCATAGGGCAGAGAACAACCATCAGAGACCAATAGCAACAAAGCAGATGAGTTGAGAGCAGGTAGTCACAAGGGTAGTGGGTTGTCCAGCTGGGATTGACATCCCTGTATAAGGACTGCTCAGGAAAGCGGTGCCACTGTTTGAACAAAGTTAATTATTCAGTGACAACTCCAGCATCATCCCTTGGAACCCCCTCCCCACCCCAGTACAGACTACAGAAATGGCATTAGGCATCAAGAGTATTGGCATCATAAAATTTACCTTTGATAGTTTAAGGGGTTGTCCACCTCCTTTATAAAATCATAACATTTTAGTGCCCCAAAATAAATTACACTTTCCTTCCACTTTCAGCACTGTATCTGCCAAGTCTTCTGTTAACATTCTGTAACTTTCGAACAGGGTAGTCACCGCTGTGGTCGCCGATTGGCTGCAGTGGTCACATGCCTCTACTATCACTGTTCAGAGCAGTTCACTTGTGAACGGTGATATAAATTGGCAGGACCGCTGTAGTCAAATCAGCAGCTGCAGCAGTGACATCTCCATTTGGAAGTGATGGAATGTCCACAGTTGCTATTAGTTTGATCCAACTACATTTTTATAGTGAAAACTAAAACATTTTGGGCCACATGTATGAAAACGGTCTAGATCAAAGATCTACTTTGCTGCCAATAGTAGCCAATCAGAGCTCGCCTGTAATTTTTTCAGATCACTATATGAAATGAAAGGGGAGCTCCGATTCTTTGTTGCCCACAGCAACCAAAATATTAGACCTACACAGCTTTCATACATGAGGTCCTTTCTGTGATGGCTGAAAAAAATCTATATTTTTGGAGGTTTTTTTTCTTTCTTATAATTATACTTTAATCTCTTCTTGAAACACTGTATACCTGATGGTCAGAGTGTATTTTCTATATAAGTGACATCATATTTCAGCTAAAAGTACAGGAAAAGCAAAATGTATTTGTATAAAAATTGTATAATAAAAAAAAACCTTTTCGTCGCCAAATGGGATTTAAATGTGTTTAATGAAGCATTCTTCCCTTTTCCAGCAGCCTCCTACCTAAGCATTGCAGCTGTAAAACTTGAGCTAAAAGCATTTTTCTACATAGTTAGTGGTAATTATAGGAACATATCCCTCTAGATAAATGTTTAAAATGATAAAAAATACCATTTTTAAACATTTATTTCTGCTACTTTAGGATCTCACTGCTACTTAGGATCTAAAATTCAAAGGGCTTGTTCACACGACGTTTTGGATCCTTTTTACGGATCCGTTTTTTGACAGTTGAAAAGCGCATCCGGAAAGCGCACTTCCGTTCACTGACTTTGTCCCCCGCTGTTCCATTTACTGACTTTGTCCGCCGCTGTTCCATTTACTGACTTTGTCCCCCGCACTTCCATTCACTGACTTCGTCCCCCGCACTTCCATTCACTGACTTCGTCCCCCGCACTTCCATTCACTGACTTCGTCCCCCGCACTTCACAGCCGCCGCTCTCTGCGATCCCCCTGCGATCCACAGCCGCCGCTCACCTGCGATCCGTCTGGCCGCCCACTGCGCTTTTCGCATCCGCTTTCAGGATGCAAAGCGCAGGTGATACATACCCGGAGTGTGGAGCGCTTTTGGACAGGTGCCAAAAGCGGACTCCATTATCTCCTGGGGGCTTTGACTTGCGTAAAACGCAATAAGAATTGACATGTCAATTCTTAAAGCGGATGCGAAAAGCGCAGTGCAGGAGAGCTCTCAAAAGCGCATCGCCGATCTCCCGTGAGAACGGCGATGCGCTTTTGCCATTGAAATCAATGTTAATCACCCTGACAATTGTTAGATCCGTTTTGCGTATACGTAAAACGGATCACAAAAACGTCGTGTGAACAAGCCCAAACAGTATTACAGACAATGTGCTCAATTTTAATACACAAAGGGAAGAATGTGTATGACCAGTTTCGAAACCATAAAAGCAGTATTTGCTGATATTGAGAATAGTTTGGACCCCCTGCAGATAAGATAACATTAGCTATGCAGAATGTGATAGTGGAGCATTGATAAATGCTACAGTATACTGGGAACAACTTTCATGTGCAACAAAGCACTAAGATATTATAAAAATAAAAATAAAAAAAATCATGCAAAAATTAAACAAAAAACACAACTTGCCTAACAAACAGCTCAAAATTATCCACATACAGAGGAAAATGAATACGTAACTTTTAATTAATAATAACTAAAAAGATCTATTGATTAAATCCATTATCCTAGCTTTATACTTAACAGAATATATTAGTTGTTAGCAATATTTTAAAAAATTTAACAGTGTTACAACATTGCCAATAACATAGGTAGTGCTATAGCTAATAAAATGCACAACTGCAGACTACACATATTACACACAAAAGTGGGATCGCCATTAAAACTATTAACAGAATCGTCCCCCTTGACAGTGTGACAATTGACTGCAGTGGGAGCCTCCTCTTACAGATCCTTAAAGAGAACCTGCCACATAGGTTATGCCCCCCCTTTCTGAGAGCAGCCGTTTCCAGCGCGGTGTCCCTTATCTGTAAGATGCTGCAGTTTTAGAGGATTTAATGCTCAAATCTGGTAGTTTTCAGCCAGAAAAGAGTCCAGCTTATTAATGAGCAGGTGCTGGCTCCGCCCACCCACTGCTATACCCGACCACTCACAACTGATTAACCTATTACTTTGGATAGAAACCAATGAAAAAGGGCGGAGTCAGCCTCAGGTGGGGGGGGCTTACACCTGCTCATGAATTAAGCGAACTCTTTCTGGATGAAAACTACAGCTTATTACAGAATAAGGGACATAGTGCTGGAAACAGCATGTCTGTCACTAGCTTGTGCTGTCCTCAGCAAGGGTGGCACAACCTATGTGATAGATTTCCTGTAAAATCTGCTCCTTGACTAACCGTTGGCCCCCTGCTAAAAATGGAGCAGATCATCAGGGAATAAACCCCTGAGTTCTCTGCAGGAATTATTCAAGAGAGGAAGAAACTAATTCCTACAGACGGACAAACAGTTTAGGCAAAATTATTGACTGTGTGTTTTTAGGGTATGTTCCCACGATGTACTGCGCCGCCTACAGTGCGCCTCGCAGTACATCGTGTGCTTCGGGAGCTCGCACTAATACTCGCGTACTCCCGCAGCACGAGAGGTCCAGCAGCCCGCCGGCCCCATTGACATTGATTACTCACGGGGCGTATTCGCGGCGAATAACTGACATGTCACTTATCTCCCCGTGCGTACAATACGATCACATTGTACGAGTAGGGAGAGGAGGCGTAATCCATAGGTCTCGATGAGAGCTATGGATTACCGTAATATCGGCGTGCATATCACCCGTATTAGAGTGCAAATACACGGCGAAATGCGTGCCAAAATTACGCCATGTGAATATACCCTTATGCTTTAGAATTAGTGCTTCTTTGAACAGTACACTAACTAGTAATTGGAAACAGAGTGGAACATACAAAACCCCATACAAGAATGCCCTGCTCACATACTACTACCTTCTAAGAGGTGGTAAAAAG
The DNA here is from genome assembly GCA_025379985.1 of Phyllomedusa bahiana. Taxonomy (NCBI): domain Eukaryota; kingdom Metazoa; phylum Chordata; class Amphibia; order Anura; family Hylidae; genus Phyllomedusa; species Phyllomedusa bahiana. The sequence continues at coordinate 85,372 of JAODAL010012799.1, forward strand.
AATGAAAAATAAATTATAGAGCGGGCCACTACTGCTTTAAAATAAAAACAGTGCTCTTCACTGTCTATCAGAACACATGCAAGGGACTATACAGTGGTGGCCAAAAGTATTGGCACCCCTGCAATTCTGTCAGATAATACTCAGTTTCTTCCTGAAAATGATTGCAATCAAAAAATACTTTGGTATTAATATCTTCATTTAATTTGTCTTCAATGGAAAACCACAAAAATAATTGTCATAAAGCCAAATTGGATATAATTCCACACCAAAAAAAAAAGGGGGTGGACACAAAAGTATTGGCACTGTTTGAAAAATCATGTGATGCTTCTCTATTTGTGTAATTAACAGCACCTGTAACTTACCTGTGGCACCTAACAGGTGTTGGCAATGACTAAATCCACTTGCAGCCAGTTGACATGGATTAAAGTTGACTCAACCTCTGTCCTGTGTCCTTGTGTGTACCACATTGAGCATGGAGAAAGAAAGAAGACAAAGAACTGTCTGAGGACTTGAGAATCCAAATTTGTGAGGAAGCTGAGCAATCTCAAGGCTACAAGTCCATCTCCAAAGACCTGAATGTTCCTGTGTCTAACGTGCGCAGTGTCATCAAGAAGTGTAAAGCCCATGGCACTGGCTAACCTCCCTAGATGTGGACAGAAAAGAAAAATTGACAAGAGATTTCAATGCAAGATTGTGCGGATGGTGGATAAAGAACCTCGACTAACATCCAAACAAGTTCAAGCTGCCCTGCAGTCGAGGGTACAACAGTGTCAAACCGTACTATCCGTCGGCGTCTGAATGAAAAGGGACTGTATGGTAGGATACCAGGAAGACCCACTTCCTACCCCCAGACATAAAAAAGCCAGGCTGGAGTGTGCCCAAACTTACCTGAGAAAGCCTAAAACATTTTGGAAGAATGTTCTCTGGTCAGATGACACAAAAGTAGAGCTTTTTGGGAAAAGGCATCAACAGAGCTTGCAGAAAAAAAAAAAAAAAGAGGCATTCAAAGAAAAGAACACGGTCCCTACAGTCAAACATGGTGGAGGTTCCCTGATGTTTTGAGGTTGCTTTGCTGCCTCTGGAACTGGACTGCTTGACCGTGTGCATAGCATTATGAAGTCTGAAGACTACCAACAAATTTTGCAGCATAATGTAGGGCCCAGTGTGAGAAAGCTGGGTCTCCCTCAGAGGTCATGGGTCTTCCAGCAGGACAATAACCGAAAAAACACTTCAGAGAGCTCTAGAAAATGGTTTGAGAGAAAGCACTGGAGACTTCTAAAGTGGCCAGCAATGAGTCCAGACCTGAATCCCATAGGACACCTGTGGAGAGATCTCAAAATGGCAGTTTGGAGAAGGCATCCTTCAAATCTCAGGGACCTGGAGCAGTTTGCCAAAGAAGAATGGTCTAAAATTCCAACAGAGCATTGTAAGAAACTCACTGATGGTTACCGGAAGCGGTTGTTCGCAGTTATTTTGGCTAAAGGTTGTGCTACCAAGTATTAGGCCGAGGGTGCCAATACTTTTGTCTGGCCCATTTTTAAAGTTTTGGGTGAAATGATCAATGATTTGATTTTTGTCTCATTTTGTTTTTTGCTTTTTCATTGCAAGCAAAATAAATGAATATATTAATACCAAAGAATTTGTGATTGCAATCATTTTCAGGAAGAAACTGAGTATTATCTGACAGAATTGCAGGGGTGCCAATACTTTTGGCCACCACTGTACCTATTGGCATCTATGTCTCACACTTATCTATGTTTGACAAAATAGTGAGAGATTGTCTACTGAGCCATATATGAGGTCATCAAATTGACTACGGAAATACAACTGCCATAAACTGTTATTTTACACACTTTATAGGTGATTACAGCATGATCCCCTATGTTAAATCTGATATTACATAAATACACAGCAATCAGCAACTTGACCTTCCTGTGGCGTTATGATTTTTTAAAAGTAAAAATTAGAATTATTAGCGCTGGACCCCTCTAGTCATAAAGGGGGACTCCAAAACTGACCTGTATCACCCTACTATTCATGCACAGGCTCTCTGTATTTTAGTGTTGCCTTTGGTAATAGAGCAACAGCTGAAACTGGTTTTTTTGTTATTTCTGTAAAAGCATATAATCAGGCAAAGGGTAAGGATGGGTTCACACACTTTTTTCTGATTGAAATGCGTTAAAAAAACGCTATGGAAACCTTTACAGTTTTCAAAAACACACGAGTTCTTAAAAATCCTAATCACTTCTGAGTTTATAGAGGTCCTGTGGCCATTAGGGACATGGAATTGTTTTAATAAATCCTAATTTTCCCTTATTAAAAAAGTCCAGAGCATATTTTTTATATCTCTATGTTGTGTTGTTACCATGTTTCTCCTTCTAGAAATTTATAATAAGCTGTCATCTGGGTGTTGCCAATGGGGGTGTCCTTGCACGTCTCACAACGTCCAATGATTGACGACAGAGTCTGTGTGTGCAGGGACACCCCTCAATGGGAACATCTCGCTGGCTGTTTAGATAAAAAGGCAGCCCCCGGGTTCTGAATGGGATGGGGGACTGTAGGTTTGATCTTAAAGGGGTTGTATCATTACTTTAAAATAGTTTTTCAGAATAAGGGGAAAGTGAAAACAAGCAACTTTTCAATTGGATGTCATTTGCAAAGTGTCTTGTTTTCAAAGTATCCCTTATTCTCTTTCTTCTGTACTCACTCGTTCCTGTGCTGGTCGGATTCCGCCTCCTTGCTCTTCTTTCCCGTTGGCGGCTCTCCTAATTTACATTCGGGCCCACCCCCCGGTCATATTCACGTGAGCGCGCAATCCTCTGCATGTCCATGATGCCGACCGCCACTGTCTTCCTCGGCTCTTTTAAATCAGTACTGGGCATGGCAGAAGCCTGGAATCTTTTTACTGAGCAGGCACATTCCCTCCTCCCCCCCCAAAGTCATTGTCGAGAAAATGGCAGGGAGGGAGGGAGGAGTGGGGGGCAAAAAGTCTGTGCTCTTCTGGACAGCACTGTGAGTGACTAGAACTATGAAGGGAGGAGTCACACTGTTATATGTGCAATAGAAAGCTGGCTGGGTGGGGGAGGGGAGGCACCAAGGCTGTGCTATTCACTCACTGTGCTCTGAAACAATAACACTGTCTCCAGAGCAAGCACAAACAGTGAGGGGGGTGATGATGTCATTTTTCCCTTCCCAGTTAAGAAAACCCAGTGGGAGGGGAAGAAACGCCCCTGGATTTCAGGAGCTGAAAAATGACAAGTACAGTGAAATAGCCAAACTGATAAAAGCGATACACCCCCTTAAAGTTGAATTTGTATGCAAGTCAGAACAGGTATATTTATTAAATGTTTTGGATAGTACAGAGAAGGGTTTTTATGTTTTTATGTTTGTCTTCCTGTTTGTGCCCTTGTTAAGAAGATTTTCACCTCATGTGCTGCTGTGGCATGCTGGAATTTGTTGTTTCACAGTTTCCCTATCTGCAGTGGAAAGGGAAAATACAAGTGCCAGCATGCCACGTTTGTAACTAAAAGGGTTGTCTCCCTACAGAGTTTCATAGGATGCATGAATGAAATACTCTGTCACTTCCTGGTCAGACTGACTGTAATTTTGCATACAGCTTTGTGGTGTTTTCAAGTCTCTGTTTTAATTAAGCTAATTAGTTTAAGTTAGCTCAGAAGCTCTCCAGAATGCTAGCAGGATTTTTTAATCTGACCCCTCAAACAAAAGCCCTAATTAATGCTGTTTACTTTAGATAAAATCAAGTTTTTTAAATGGGGCCCGCACACAGAGCTGTGGGGATGACTTCACTCACTGCTGTCATATAGAACAAACAGCAGGGGGAGGGGATGTTTACAGGTTTATGCTCCCTACATTTGAAAGTATTCTTTGTACCCGAGAAAAACCCTTTAAGCCAGAAGGGTTTGTAAGTCGGGGAGCCTATATATATATTTTAGATGGAATAATAAAGGAACAGCACAAAACAGAGATATTAGAGGAAGATGTTCCAGAATTGTCAGTTCACAGGGAAACAGAAAGATTTTTTAAAAACAGACATGTCAGGAGCGTCATGGGTCCTCTTTTATTATAAAACATGTGCTTTTATGCAGGACCTTTAATGTGTTATTCTTTTAACCACAGATCAACTGTAAAGAAAAAACCTTAATGTGTGAATTCAGCCTAAGGGTAGGTTCACATTGCTACGTGATCCTCCATTTATACTATACATCTGAATACCATACTGCAGGTATCCAGATGGAGAATGCAGTGTAGTGCGGGGTTTAACCATAGCTGAAAATAAGTAAACATGGTCAAACTGTGATTACGTTTGCTCTGCTTTCTCTTATACGAAATTTATTTATAGCAGGATATAAGGCAAAGAGCACCACACCACAAAGAATTCATGTATGACCAAAAACAAGGAAATGCACTCAGAACTTGACCCATTTACTCTGTTTGGTTATATATTACTGGCTGCTACATCATGGTATTTCAATGAAAATGGGAAGATGGGGGGGGGTAAATATTACCGAAATGTGTAGTCAGATACGTACTTAACAATGTTCCATTCAGTTTTCATTGATTTCAATGTAAAATACATATTGTCGTTCAGATGATACGTATTTTACAAACGTTATTGTACTGCATCTATGAATCCGTACAAAGAAGTGATGAAACTTTTACGTTTTAGGCATTTTACGCATTTAACACGTTTGTAGCCAAATATGTATTTAACAATGTTCCATTCAGTTTTCATTGATTTAAATGAAAAATTTACATATCGGCGTTCAGATGATACGTATTTTAAATTTAGTTATTGTACTGCATCTATGAATCCGTACAAAGAAGTGATGAAACTTTTACGTTTTAGGCATTTTACGCATTTAACACGTTTGTAGCCAAATATGTATTTAACAATGTTCCATTCAGTTTTCATTGATTTCAATGTAAAATACATATCGGCGTTCAGATGATACGTATTTTACATACGTTATTGTACTGCATCTATGAATCCGTACCTTTTAAAAAAGCCTTTTAGAAAAAAAATTAGGGTATGTTTTTGCAGTCCAGAAAACGTATCTAAATACGTACCACATTTTGTACGTATTTTGATACGTTTTACATACACATACCCTAAGACAGACAGGCAGTTCAGAGTTTAAAAAGAATGAAGGATTATAAGAACATGAGGCAGAACTGAGGAAAGCGGTAGTATACGGTATATCCTGGAGATATATCCTATATCTGTAAGTTGAGACAGACGTTAAAAGAAGAGGGACAATTTAAAGCAGTTCAGAGAAAAATTTAGTGATAAAATTTTTCAAGGTAAAAACGGGGTACCTGAAATCTTTGTGGGAAAGCCAGTAATAGTTTGGATGGATTGTTAGGGTAAGTTCACACAGCGTAATTTCGGTGCGCATTTCGCCACGTATTTGCAGTTAAATACGGGCGAGATGCGCGCCCAGATGACTGTAATCCATAAGTGACATGTCAATTATTCGCGGCGAATACACGCTGTGAGTAATGAATGTCAATGGGGTCGGCGGACTGCCGCCCCCGCGCCACGGGAGTACGCGCGTATAAGCGCGAGCTCCCAGGACACGCGATGTACTGCGGCAATACATACATGTGGTGAAAAATACCCTTAGTACAAAACCAGACAGGAGTCAGGTGAGAAATTGCAGGAGTTTGGATACTTTGGAGATCACGTTATGTGAGAAAGGGGTATTTCTTGATGTAGCCCAGCTTTTCTTTTTTTAAAGATTTAGGGCCATGTGTATGAAAACTGTGTAGGTCAAAGACTTTCTTTGTTGCCCATAGCAACCAATCCAAGGTCCCCTTTCATTTTTTTTTATCTCGATATGAAATGAACGTTTTCATACATGTCCTCCGAAAAGTCTCAATAGATATCGAAGAGTAACGATTGTCCAAGAGCAGCATAAACTTATAAATTAGGACGAAAAACAAAACTTTATACTATCAAAATGAATGTGGTAAAAAGCAAAGCACAAAAGATCAAATCAAAATTATTTAAAAAACAAATACAGAAGAAAAAGGATTTGTGTCCTGACAATGAATCTTGTGAATGTTCACCGGATTATAAAATACTACAAATTGTCTGGTTTTATGTCATAATGTCGGTCTAGTTACAACATACAGTAGTAAGTATACGTGTATCATCTCCAAATAGAGCCTGAACGTTAGCATTTTGTAGTCTGATCATAAAAAAAGTCATGTAAATCCCAAAAAAGGACATTTACAAGGAGTCCCAGTCTGTTTATTACACATCTCTCATGCAGCTGAATGTTGATGGTGAGGATTAAAATGAATAGTGGTTCCTGGTGACGGGCAGTGTTAATGGGATTTCATGACAACTGCTAATTACAAGAAGATTTCCCAAAGAGAACTACAATCATATCTTGCATTTTGCAGGCAGAAACCTTGAAAGTTTTCCAGGGTTCAAAATCTGTCATTCCCCCAAAAGACATGAGCTTACAATGATGCAACCTTAGGCCAGTGGACAGCATAAAAATTTTAAAACCAACCTATGGCTTTCATGCTTGGTAACTCAGAGGGCTTTGCTGCTTTGAGTTTTCATTTATTGTTTCGGACCCAGCTTCCTTCATCCAATTGTGGATCAATTAAAGCAGATCTGTATCAGAATATGCTGCCCAGTATATTACAATGCCAAGTTTGCTCTTCCATAAGCCTAAATAGCAGACAAACTACTGTGGTGCTTTTTTCATAGGAGCAATCAGCAGAGACATGGTTAACCGTGGTAGTCATGAGGACCTTTACAAAGCGATTATTGCTCAAACAATTGTTTCTACAAACTTTGTCCCCAATCGTTTCTAATGTAAACAAGACAAGTGTCTTGCTGTATTATCAAATCGGGGACACATGCCGTGGTTTTGGCCAAGAGGTGGCCAAGAGCCAGACCCCTACATAGTTGCACAAGACACTGGCAAACTGCACAGTCATTGGCAGCCCCGTGGGGGTTTCGGTTTTGGTTAAATGTGCCCGGTATCATGTGAACCTTAACCTTCTATGCTGCCCTTACACTTGGGCAGCTAATTTCATGACAGATTTGCTTAAAATGACCAAGAAGAGGATCATGCTAGATAACAGAAAGCAAAGCGAGACTCATGCCTTTAAGACTGCACACAGAAAGGATTCCAGAGGAAATAATGATTTTTTATTAAAGGAGTTGTCTCATTACGAGCTTTCAGCCTGTCAGTGTCCCTGGTAAGTTGAAATGAGGGGCGTGCTAGCTTGTCTGTCTGTTCTGCTCCCTCTCCCCCCTCCAATCAGCAGACAGGCAGCTACGTTAATTATATAATGGGGGGGAGGGGGTTTGCTCTCAGAGTTCACCCCGTGTGTGGGCCCGCCTAGGTCTGTTGCAGGGGAGGGGCTGATCTAGGAGTGTAGAGAGGAATATGAAGCTGTGTGCTAATAGAGCAGAGGGGATGCATGTGTTCCTATATCCCCTGCTTTGCTTACAAGTCTCCACATCTCCCGCAAAAAACAAGGGCAGTGTTACTATATCAGGATGTCTCACTAATACTGGGGGAACATTTAAAATATTCACATGCCTGATCTCTATTTGTATTAGTTTTAGTCACAGTTCCAAAGAATATCATGATTATAGTAACCCGACCCGGGTCACTGCTGTCACAAACTATCTGTGTAGAGAGAGGAGGGGAAACAGGCACACATGGGTTAATCCAGGCAGTAAGGACACAGACGCCAGAGTCCTCCTCCCCCTCCAGAAGCATTCTGTGCGGGAGGGGCTCTCTGCTCAGACCTGTCTTCAAAGGTGATGAGTCATTCAGACCTGACAGCCAGTAAGATAAGGATCAACAGGTCGGCTCCTATAGAGATCGAGAAGCTGATGTAGTAATACTAACAGGGCTAGCTCAAAATCAGTAGGACATTTGTAATGAACATATATTGCAAAGGCTTGTTTTTTAAAGATCTTTAAATTAAAACCCAATCATTGTAGCGAGACAACCCCTTTAAGTTACATAAAACAATGGGTGTAGTACTACACAAGCCCATAAAATCTTTTTGAAATAATCATAAATCAGTTATAAAAGAAGCTTTAAAACAGCTTGTGTACTCGGGTCATGGCTCAGCTGCTAAATATAGGAGATAAGCCAAAATATGAAATCATGAACCAAAGTTGAAATAGTTACCAGAATCCCCATGTGCATACAGTTGTAATCTGTCCCTTTGGATATGTACACTCCTTCCAAAGACTAACACTCCATTGTGCTTTGGACCTTTTTAATTTCTCACGATTGTCTTTTGGTACTTTTGCATATGCAGAAAATTTAGCAGTTACTTTGACTTTCCAATTAAAGGTTACATTAAAGGGCTTTCCTTTTCATTAGAAGTGGAGTGTCCCTCGTAAAGGAGACAAGCGTGACGAAAACCCCTCCCTTTTTTCAGGGGTTGACTTTTTGACACATTTTTCCCCTTTCGGGTCAGGAAGGTACTATGTAGACGGGCCTATAAAAAATAATTCA
>JAODAL010012800.1:0-93894 GCA_025379985.1 Phyllomedusa bahiana
AAAATAGGCTAAAATGTCTAGAAGACAACTTTATTTGGAACTGACTTTCGAACCAGTCACCAGATATCCTATTAAACCCTGCACATGCAATGAGTACTTTAAAACAGACTTACAAAAAGTACTTAAAGGGGCTGTCTCACTACATTGCTTTATATCACATCAGTCCTGTTTTCTTGGTTTCATTTTGAATTCAGGGGCATGTTTACTGGCTTCCACTAGGCTGCAGTAGAAGTCAGGTCTGTAGCTACAGCAACCAGTGCTGACAGCCTATCAGGATAGATCAAACAGGTCTGTAGCTATAGCGACCAGTGCTGGCAGCCTATCAGGATAGATCAAACAGGTCTGTAGCTATAGCAACCTGAGGAGCTGCAGCCCATACAAGAGGGGATATCTAGGACACTTTTAATGGACACATTGCAAAGTGACTTGTTTTTGCAAGATCTTTAACATAAAAAGCAATCCTTGTAGCGAGACAACCCCTTTAACAGTGACCATGCAAATGTTTTATAGGGTAAACCCTCAGAATTATTTCTGCTGGTGAGCAAAAGAAACCTCTATCCGACACTGTACTCAACATGAACCAGAATCTCTATAAGGGATTTAGCATCCTGCGTGAAGAGCAAATATATTCTAAAAGAAGGAGGAATTCTCTACCCCCATCTTACCAGAACGGCCACAGTCAGCACAGGAGATCAGGTCCTCTGGACACCCTGTCTTCTTGGCCCCTCCTAGACAGAAGTCACAATAACCATTGGCAATGACGGAGCCATCAGGAGCTTTCTTTACTGCAATGTGGTAAAAAGAGGATATGTTTAATGACCTGGCAGACACATTGAGCAGTTCTGGATTACGTGGTTGATGCTGCTAGTATCTTTTTTGTAGTTTATAGCTTTAATATTACTTTATCTCTTTATCGCTCTATGTGCTGTTTTTTCTGCATACCATACACATCTATAGTAACTTTATACAATAGCATCAATTGCACCCGATTACTATGAGGTCTCAGGGACTTGTTCCTGAGCACGAGTACCTCGTATAAACCTCAGTGTTGTTTTCCCATGCCCCCCAGTGTGCCCTGGCAGCGTCTCACAGCCCGGAGATCCCCTATGGCTTGTGTTATGTCTGTTTGGTTTTATTCTGGCTCGCTTCCTGGATTTGCTACTTTGGCCGCAGCTGTCATTATTGATACCTGTGACAGCTGCGGCCATTGGATTTCCTCGCTTATTTCTCACCCAGGGCTTTTGGGTTCACCACATAAGTGTAAATGGGAATGTATAATAAAAAGTGACGATCAGTTACTGTAATGTGCGGGTCATAGGCATGCACTGTGATATTTGTATCACCAGGGAAACCTCTGCATCTATACAGTGGATATATTACACCAGATTTCTTCTTCATGTTTGAGGAATCTCATTTTACTGCTTTTGTCTAAGTCATTTCAGTAAAATTACCAGTTTGTAGGCACTTAGGCTGGGTTCACACAATGGAGATTTGTTGATACTGCCTAAAGCTTAGAGGGTATATTCACACGGCTTATTTTTGCGCGTAATTGCACATGCATTTTGCTGCGTATTGTGTTTTATACGCGACAAAATGCACGCCACAATTACGGTAATTCATAGCTCTCATAGAGAGCTATGAATTATGCATCGTGCACCCACTGTACTGTAGAGAGGCGCTACTAGACTGCAAATCACTGCCTGCACCTCACTAATACATGTGAGAGCAGGACAGGACATGTAGTACTACACTATACTCTAGAGAGGCGGTACTAGACCGCCAATCACTGCATGCACCTCATTAATACATGTAAGAGCAGTACAGGACATGTAGTACCGCACTGTACTGTAGAGAGGGCTATAGACCGCAATCACTGCATGACCTTTAATACATGTAAGAGCAGTGCAGGACATGTAGTACTGCACTGTACAGTCATGGCCAAAAGTTTTGAGAATGACACAAATGTCTACTGCATCAGGTTTTATAATGGCAATTTGCATATACTCCAGAATGTTTAAAGAGTGATCAGCTTAACAGCAATTAATTGCCAAAGCCCAATAGTTGCCTAGAAAATGAACTTTTTCTTCCAAAAAACAATTTCAACTTCATTGCAGGCCTGCCTTAAAAGGACCAGCTAACATCGTTTCAGTGATTGCTCCATTAACACGGTGGGTGTGTTGATGAGGACAGGGCTGGAGATCAATCTGTCATGATAAAGTAAGAATCACACCACTGGACACTTTGTCCGTGTTCACACGGCTTATTCCCGACGGATTTGTGAGCCGGATTGCGCTCACAAATCCGCCGTGAATAAGGGGCGGGACGGGGCCGGAGCGCGGCGGGGGCGCCGCTCCCGGCCCCTTAGATAATGCTTTGGGTTTACGGCGCGTCGCGCCGTAAATAATGTGCATGTCACTTTCTCCCCCCGCGGCGGATTCGCCGAGCGGGGAGGAAGCGAACGTGATCCACTGTTTCTCTATAAAGAGCAGTGGATTACCGTAAATTATTTCCGACGGATTGGCGCCGTACTGCAGCACAAATCCGGCGCGGAGTACGGCGCCAATCCGCGGCAAAATAAGCCGTGTGAATGAGGCCTTTAAAAGGAGGCTGGTGCTTGGCATCATTGTTTCTCTTCTGTTAACCATGGTTATCTCTAAAGAAACACGTGCAGTCATCATTGCACTGCACAAAACTGGCCTAACAGGGAAGAGTATCGCAGCTAGAAAGATTGCACCCCCAGTCACCAATCTATCGCATCATCAAGGAATTCAAGGAGAGAGGTTCCATTGTTGCCAAAAAAGGCTCCAGGGCGACCAAGAAAGACCAGCAAGCGCCAGGACCGTCTCTTAAAAGTGTTACAGCTTCGGAATCGGGCTACCAGCAGAGCAGAGCTTGCTCAGGAAAGGCAGCAGGCAGGTGTGAGTGCATCTGAACGCACTGTGAGGCGGGGGACTCATGGAGCAAGGCCTGGTGTCAAGGAGGGCAGCCAGAAGCCACTTCTCTCCAGAAAAAACATCGGGGACAGACTGATATTCTGCCAAAGGTACATGGAGTGGACTGCTGAGGACTGGGGTAAAGCCCATTTTCTCTGAGGGAATCCCTTTCCGAATGTTTGGAACATCTGGGAAAACAGCTTGTTCGGAGAAGGACAAGGTGGCGATACAACAGTTTCTGCTCATTTAACTGTAAAGGATCCGAAACCAATATGTGGGGTTGCTTCTCAGCCAAGGGAACGCTCTCTAACAGTCTTGCCTAAAAAACACCTTGAATAAAGAATCGGACAGAATCCTCAAGAGCAACTTTCCCAACCTTCAGAGCGTTTGGTGATCAACAATGCCTTTTCCAGATGATGGAGCACCTGCCTAAAGCAAGGTGATAACTAATGGCTCAGGGAACAAACAGAGATTTTGGGTCCATGGCCTGGAAACTCCCCAGATCTTAATCCCATTGAGAACTTGTGGTCAAAACATCAAGAGACGGGTGGACAAACAAAAAACCAACAAATTGTGACAAAATGCAAGCATTGATTTTTGCAAGAATGGACTGCTATCAGTCAGGATTTGGTCCAGAAGTTGATTGAGAGCATGCCAGGGAGAATTGCAGAGGTCCTGAGAAGAAGGGTCAACACTGCAAATATTGACTTGCTGCATTAACTCATCTAACTGTCAAAAAAAGCTTTTGTTTAAACATTATGATTGCACTTGTTTTTTCTGTATGTGATAAAAACATCTGACAAACACACATAAAAACCAGAGGGCAACAGATCATGTGAAAATATAATATTTGTGTCATTCTCAAAACTTTTGGCCATGACTGTACTGAAGAGAGGTGCTACTAGACCGCCACTCACTGCATGCACCTCACTAATACATGTAAGAGCAGTGCAGGATATGTAGTACTGCACTGTACTATAGAGAGGCACTACCAGATTACCAATCACTGCATGCACCTCACTAATACAGAGGTTTTACAAGTAAAATATTCATGATAATTGGCTGGATCAGTGTCTGGGACAATATATCTTGAAACCACACTCAACATATAGGGTGACATATGCCAATATGCAAGCGCTGGTTTTTTGGTCTATTTTGCGCCAAAAATGCTCTTGATGCCATATTCTCGATGTAAATGAACTGTAATATACCAAAACTAGGCACATTATGCACCAGGCATGACACATTGTAATGCACCTAAAAAGGGGCATTAAATATAGTAGCAATGATACGCTGTGCGTCTCCATAACGCAATGCGCCTATTTAGGGGCATTACATCCACTAGTAATGATACGTTATGCGCCTCTGTAACGCAGTGCATCTCAATAGGAGCATTACATACACTACCAATTTTAAGCCATGTGCCGCGATTGCGCAATACGCCTTTATAGGCTCATTAAGTTTACTATGCAAGGTATACCAGAAGCCAGATTTTTGAGAGGATCGTACTTTCAGGCGCACTTTACACTGATTAAATGCGCCTAAAAACTGCTACAGTGACGCCAATTTCCGTACATGTCGCCCATAGTGTCCCAGGAAAGACCATTGCGTGGTGAAAATATTGTATCCTGAGGCCATTGGAACTTGAGAACCAATGTATACTATTTCCATTGGCATACACTTAAAAAAAAAAGTGTAACGTATACATTTTTGTACAACCTGGAAAAGCGTAGCACCCTGCATTGTTTTTTCATTTGTCAAAAAAAAAAGGAAAAAAGGACAGACAACGTAAGGTCCTGAAACAGATACTAGGGACATATACTGTGGCACTACGTCCAGTCATAAAAGGCAATGTATACGTTTTTATTTTTAAAAATGTGTACGTCAATGGATTAGTGTCATGTGAACTTGGCCTAATTGTGCCAAAAATTTTGCCTCATGTATTTTGGTGAACAAATTACATCATGTACAAAGCATGTACACCAGTATTTTGGCAAAAATTGTGGCAAAATTCTGCTGCACTTGGCAAAGTAAATCTGCCCCAATGTTTTTTGACCCGTACTCTGTTACCTAAAATGCACCTTTTGCACAACGATACACGTCAGGAAAACCTTTCATTAGAGTCCCATTGTTTTCTATACGAATATACCATTGGCACAAATGGTGTGCTTTTTTAATGTGTTATGTGACATATAGAAAAAAAGAGAAGATGGAGAGTCAATAGGGATTGTAAAAAAGTCTACAAATTATGTATTTTATTATTTGATGTGAATTTTGACGCATAACAAAATAAAGTTGGTTGCATCAAAAAATATGCATCAAAAACATACAAGAAAAAACAGGTTTTAAAATACAGAAAAAGGTGCAAACATAAGAAAAAAACTAATTCTGCACATTTTTCTCTTGAAATGCGCACCTATTTTTTTTTAGCATTCTTTTTATGCTGTGTGAATTTTGCATGCTGAACTGTGAATCAATAATACAACAGCGTGCACATGGCAAAGATTGGAAGACGCCTTTTAATTATCAGCACCATAGCACTCACCAAAAACATCATTACATGGACATCAGCTGTCTACCTGATCACGAGCCGCTCTTTGCTCTGTCTCATGGAGGGTCTTTTTAATTAGTGGACTGCCATCTATAATCTCCATGTGGGGTACATAGAGAACAGTCGTCCATGCACACAATGGACTTTATGGTCAGCAGATGTGAACTGTAGCTTATTTTTTGATATATCTCCATACATCCTTTTGTTATCCTTTTTAATTTCAGATTTTTCTTTACAGTTTTTCATCCAGGTGAATATTTTTAGAATTTAGACTTTTTTATGCAAATTTTGCACCATTTCTGTGACATAAAACTGTCGGCACATTTACATTTTTATTATACATGAGCACTTGTGTGTTTAAGAACCTTTTCTTGTGGAGCTTGTGAGAGAGATTTTTTTCTCCCCAACTGAAGTGTACAACATTTGTCTAAAAAAACGCAAAAGACACAGATCAGCAGGTACAATTTATTCATGAATTCACAAAAGGTCATTGTAGAGAAAGTTACACATAACGGCTAAATATTAATATTCTTAAAGGTGTATTACTGTTTCAGCTATTTACTGTGCTCACACGCAAAGGACAAAATCTGCTCGGTTTTGACCTCAGCAGAACTGTCCATCCCAGCCGTTTTTCTTTTTTTTACACAAAAAACTGTTTTTTGAGCGGTTTTCATTCTTTGAACAGTTTGGACTTGTCCCCACTGCACGGGTTTTCATCCGGTTTTTCAGACCATTTTTGGTTTTGAAAAACATCTGCAAACCAGGTGACAACTTTTATTATGGACCTCAATGGTGGTCGACACTGCACGGGTTTTCTGCCGGGCGGTTCTTCAGACCGCCCGGTGGTTCTTCATTGAACATGTTCATTCTTCCGCCTGGTTTTTGGCGGCATATGAACATATCTATGCGAAGGGGGAGGGCTTTTCTCCGCAAACCGTGGAGAAAAAACGTCCCCGGCGCCCGTGTGCACGGCCTGAAAACAGTGCAAAAACCTGGTCGGGATTTCTGACCGGTATTTGCACTGTGCCGTGTGAATGGCCCCATTTTTGTCCAGTTTTTTTAGCAGTTTTTGGGCCTTTTTTTTAAGCAGAAAAGTGTACTGAGTGCAAAAAAACGAAAACTGACCAAAAACTGCGTAAAAAAAAGTGCACAAAGCCGTTCACTCACTTTCTACTCAGTTCTGATTGGCTTCAATGTTAATTTTCTGTCTTGAAACTGAGCAGAAGAATGAACATCTTCTAAGTTTTTTGGAACACCGGCGATGTGAAAAACCGTCCGGCCGAAAATCTGTCCGATGTGGACTGCTGAATGAATTTTCTATTAAAGTCTATGGAGATGGTTGCTTGTCGGTTTTCAGACGGTTTCTAAATCCGACCAAGAAACCACGCTGCGTGGACGGACCCTTAGGCCATGTTCACACGGCTTAAAACTGGACGTATTTCAGTCCGTAATTACGCGCCGGAGTGCGCAATTTACGAGCTGAAACGTCCCCATCATTACGGTAATCCCCGTGTAATAGAGACTATGGGATTGCGTCTCCCGCCCCCTCTCCGTACACGCCGTGGTAATACAAGTCTATGGGCCGGCGAGGTGCCAGCACCCCACCCCCGCTCCGCCCCCGTCCACACGGCGTAATTACGCCCTGCAAATACACCGTGTGAACCTAGCCTTAGGATGCAGTCCCGCGGCAAAGACAAAATACCGATCAGATTTTCTGACTGGTATTTTGTCTTTTTTTGGCATGCAGGGGGACGGCTTTTGTCTGCGGTTTTGTCTACAGTTTGCGGATTCAAGTCATCACCCTTCACATTCACATGTTCATGTTCTGCCCGAAAACCGGGTAGAAGAATGAACATGTTCTAAGTTTTTAGGAACTCGGCGGTGCAAAAAAAACATTTGGTGGAAAATCTGTGGAGTGTGGACTGCTGAGCGGATTTTCTATTTAAATCAATGTAAAAGGGTGACAGTCAGTTTACAGATGGTTTTCAAATCCGAAAACCGTCTGTAAATCCGACCAAGAAGTCATGTCATGTGGACGGACTATTAGTTAGGTTTACTAGTAGTAGACAATGCAGCTGAGTTTATGCTTGATTTTGGAGCACATTTTAACATGCGCAGTATTTGTTTGAATACGCTGTTGGATAATTTCTATGACTTGTTCGGGTGCACATGGGAGGTTTGTTTCATATATACCCTTGTCTATTGAGCTACAGACACATCACTCAACTTGGTAAGCACAAGACATATGTACTAGTTAATTACACGTTGTCATGATATTCCGGCCGAGAGGAGCAGAGGGGGATTAGACCTAATGGTATGTATTGGTGTATATGTACCTCACAACTACTCCAATACTGATTTTACATGTGATAACACCTAGCTATTTAACAGCAGACTTTAGTGTTTGGCACATTTCCCATGATGAAGCTGCGGTGGGGACCATTGTATCCCCATGAACCATACTTGGTGATACTGCTTTCCTGTTTTTTCACTTTATACTATTTGTTATATTTACAAATGTTTGTGATCGTGTCTATGCACATTTCCTACTGTTAATAGCTTAGGGATCACTTTCTATGTCCATGGTTTGGGTATTTTAGCCTCTCACATTGGACAGCTTTGTTACGATTTTGTAGTTTTAATATTTTTGTATTGGATTTTTGTAGTTTTAATATTTGGCATTGGATGTGAATGTTGTTTTGTTAATAAAGATGTGATTTTTGATGTGCAGCTTTTGATCTGTGTCATATCTTTCTCTTTATTGTCAGTAGTGGAGGAGTCAGTGCAGCTAGAGGTGACCATAGCTTCCGGCCAAACTGAGTGCTTGGGCATCCACTTGGCAAATGGGGTTCAATGTGGAAAAATGTAATGTTCTTCATCTGGGGAGAAATAATCTACAGGCATCATATGTCCTAGGGGGAGAAAAACTTGGAGAATCGCTTGTTGAGAAAGATCTGGGCGTTCTTGTAGATCATAAACTACAGAACAGCATGCAATGTCAATCAGCTGCCTCTAAGGCCAGTAAGATATTGGCGTGTATTAAAAGAGGCATGGACTCACGGGACAAGGATGTCATTCTACCGCTGTACAAAGCATTGGTGCGACCTCACTTAGAAAATGCTGTTCAGTTCTGGGCCCCAGTTTATAGAAGAGATGTAATAGAGCTAGAGAGAGTACAAAGACGAGCAACCAAACTTATAAGGGAATGGAGCATCTTAGTTATGAGGCGAGGTTAGTAGAATTTAACTTATTTAGTCTTGAGAAAAGACGGCTTCGGGGGGACATGATTAATTTATATATAAATGGTCCCTACAAAAAGTATGGGGAAAAATTAGTTCAGGTGAAGCCCCTCAAAAGACAAGGGGACATTCCCTTCGACTAGAGAAAAAAGGATTCAATCTCCAGAGGAGAAGAGCGTTCTTCACTGTAAGAACTGTAAATCTGTGGAATAGCCTGCCTGAGGAGCTGGTCACAGCAGGAACTGTAGAGAGTTTCAAGAAAGGCTTAGATACCTAAACTAAAGAATATTAATGCGTACGTAGCTAGGTAAAATTCTGGATCCTGGCCGGTGGCGGCTCTGGGGTCAGATATAGGGTCTAGACTGGAGCAGGTTGGTTCTTGCCTTGTGGGTTTCGGGGAATTAACCAGTGGAGAGCCTTGGCTTTAAGTCCTTGTCTCTCTCCCTCACCCACATTTTCCCCACCCTTGGTTGAACTCGATGGACATGTGTCTTCTTTCAACCTACTAACTATGTAACTATGTAACTATGTAAGATATTCCTCCTGACTCAGAGGTGAAGCCAGAGCTTTTGCCTCCTGGGCGCGGTCCCTGAGTTTTCCACCACTTTTTTTCTACACCGTTCTTGACACATAAAAAAAAATGTTTGTATGTCACAATATTCTAAGAGACAGGATTTTTAAAAAAATTTCTCTCGACCTCTATAAAGGGACTTTTTATGTGCGCAATTAGCTGAAGTTTTTGTTGTTACCATGTTGCGGTACATAAACATTTTTGCACACTTGTTTTGTGAACAATTCTGGCAAAATTCTTCTTGTTATTGATGTGATGATACCTACGATGTGTGTTTTTCTGTTTTGTTTTTTTTTACTAGGGAAAGGTTTTTTTTGTTTGCTTTTTTAAATGTAAAACAATTTTTTTTCTTAATTTGTTACTTTTTGTTTTTTGGTCTACACTATGCAATTGCTTGATAGGATTCATAATACATAGCAATACACTGCTGTCTCTGGCATGGCCTAAAAGGCTTCTGTACATGGCAAACAGGGAGGCCATTATTTTATCCCTGGCTGCCATAGAAACCATCATAACCCTCCGACTGCACTACAGGGGTGGGCAATGGCTGGCAGAGGGAGACCCCACCTTCTATAAATCACCAGGATGCTGTGGATGCTATTGACTGATGGTTTGGAAGTTTGGCGATCGCAGGCACAACTTCTGGACTCATAGCATCTAAGTACCCTAAGGCCTCGTTCACACGGCTTATTTCAGAACGTATTTACATCGGATTGCCGATGGTAAATACGTTCTGAAATCAGTTGAAAATCAGTTGCAAATAACTGTCACTAAGTGTGGCACGTATTTGTAACTGATTTCCCGACGGATTCACCATCTCCATTCATTGTAGGTGGTGACTCCGTCCGTAAATAATTGACATGCACATTGTTTTTCCGTCGTATTGCCGGCGTCACTCCGCGGCGGCACTCCGGCACGGAAATACGCGTCGTGTGAACGACGCGCCGTATTTTCTATTGAAATCAATAGAAAATGGGCTGTTACTTATTTCTGACTGATTTGCCGACGGATTGACGATCGTTAATCCGTCGGCAAATCCGCGGCGAAATAAGCCGTGTGAACGAGGCTTTAGTGTACAGTACCTGCAACTCTTTTTGTGGTAGTCTCCCTGATATTCCAGGAGAGTTGCAAAGTATGCAATAAAGTAGTCGCTGTGCCATGTTAATACCAAAAAAATGCTGCTGCTGACAAACTATTGGGAAGGGCTGGTAAAGACCCTGTAGCCATGGTGCATATTGGCACCAATGACACAGAGTAGGTAAAGGGTCTCTTAAAAACAATTTTAGTAACTCGGGTAGCGAGTTTAGGTCAAGGACCTCACATTTTTGGGTTTATTCAGATAACCAACAAGAGTTTAGGAAAGTAAACGAGTTTTTCTTTTAATTTTAATACAGTCCTGGCCGCTAGCAAGGATTTACAAAGGTCAATGAAAAACCCTTAAAAAAAAAAGCAAGCAACGATTGAGACAAACAGAATCATTGCCCAAAAATATTTTAAATAACCCAAATATATTTTTCAGCTACATATATTAGACAAGCCAAATACAAAGTATCGCCCCTCTGAGGAATGTTCTGGTTGAAATAGGGGATGAGGAAACAACCAATGATTGACATGGCGTGTTTGGATACGATTTGGGATCCGTGTTGGATCCGAAAATTGCATCTAAAAACGCTGCAGTGATTGGATCTTAGACGGATCCAACAGGTATCCAACATGCAGCTGCGTGTTTTGATGTGTTGAATGCAGCAGGAACGCACCCTATAGTTTAAAATAGGGCTCCTGCTGTATCTTTTGGACCAAGAATTGACATGTCAATTCTAGAAACAAATCCGAAAGACGGATCCGAAAGACGCAATGAGACTCGTGTGAACGCCGATGCATGTTTCATATTAAAAGCAACGTAAATCACACTGCAAATTATTAGATGCGTGCGTGGGTCTCGCAATCTACCGAACAGCGCAAGTACACACGGACTCAACGCATCGTGTGAACATGCCCTACCAGAACTACTATATTAAAAGGACCACTTGGGATCTTTTCTTTAGTTCATTAGAAATTACTTCTATGTAAACCATGTTTTTTTTTTTTACCCTGCAGCTGACTACAGGATTTCTCACTGATGCCATTGAGTCATATGACCTGCACTCTGAGCAGCTGAAACACATAGCATGGATGAGTCACTGCTTGCGCAGAGAGAGGTGGTGGTAATTAGAGAATCTTGTGTAAACAAGCAGGAGATAAAAACTACTCTAGCTCTGAAATGGAGCAGAATGTAAGCAGCAATGTATGTGGCAATAACCTTTAATTACCTTTAATGTTTAAAGCTAATCATTTTGATGGGTAATCAACACTGGGTTGGGATGATGTAGTATTACATAGAAATTTGGAGAAGCTAACACTTGAGTAGAGAAATGGCAAATTCATTTAAATGTGGTAAGTGTAAGGTCATGCATTTAGGCTGAAGAAACAAATTCTACATTTATGTATTAAATAGTAAAACACTGTGTGAGACTGTCACAGAAAAAGATTTGGGAATACTGGTGGACAGTAAACTTAAAGGGGTACTCCGGGAGTTCCAAAAGTTTGTTCCAAAATGATAAAAAAAAATAGAAGAAAATAGAAGAAAGGAAGCATACTTACCTCCTAGACGCTCCCGTTCTGTCCTGGTGGCCATCGCACCTAAAGCGTCAAACGTTCTTCATTCACGTGACAGGTGCAGCCAATCACAGGCCACAGCGGTCACGTGCACGATGAACGTTCCGCGCTGAAGGCCCCGTCGGACAAACAAGCTTTTGGAACTTCCATAACGCTTATTTTAACTTTATCACCCAATAACAGGAAGCTGCTGCCAAGGCAAATCGTGGGATGTATTAAAAGAGGCTTAGATGACAGGAGCATGATTTTGTCTCTCTAGCAATCACTAGTAAGGCCACCCATGAAATACTGTGTACAATGTGGGGTGCCAAGCGGTTGTCATGTCAGCCAGAAGCCTAATGAAAGCTTCTATAGCTGCCAAGTTACTGCTCCTATTACATCCTGCCATAGACAGCAAGTGATGGAGAGCCATCTTGGTACAGCCTTCTGCATTATATATTTAATGCAGAACGGTGTACAAGTGATTGGGCACACTGGTGGTCAAGTAGGGGGACTAAATGTAGCAGTTAAAAAAAAAGTTTTAAAATATAAAAATAATAAATGTATATTATACATATTAAGGGGGACATGTATGAAAACTGTCTTGGTCTAAGACTTTCATTGTTGCCCATAGCAACCTAACACAAATTCTAAAAACTTTCTAAAGCCCGTAATGGCTTCATCTTCTACCTCGTTTCCAGCCGCCATTCTCCTTGACAAACTTTTAGTAGACTTCATTATGAATAAACATCAATACTGTATCCTTAACGGGGTTTTCTTGCTAAAAAGATCATATATGTAATTATGGGGACAGTAAAAATAAGCACTCTTGCAATTGGTTTGTATTACCTAAATCATTTAGTATAGCAGCTATTTGCTAATCTGTAGGGGGACATGTATGAAAACTGTCTTGGTCTAAGACTTTCTTTGTTGCCCATAGCAACCAATCAGAGCGCATGTTTCATTCTTTCAGAGCAATAGATGAAATATAAGGGGAACTCTGGTTGCTATGGGCAACAAAGGAAGTCTTAGACCAATACAGTTTTCATACATGTGGCCTAAAAGTTCAAAACATCCCCCTTTTGTCATTTTACAAGTAAAAAGATAAAAAAAAAAATAATAAAAAGCTACACAGAATTTGTCTTGCTGGGTCCGCAAAAGCCTGATTGATTAATATCTAACATCATATGGTGACCACTATAGAAGAAAAAAAAAATTACCAACATGGAAATTGCGTTGTTATGGTCATTTCGTGTCCCCCAAAAAATGTTAATGAAAAGTGATCAAATAGTCGAATGTAGACTAAAGCGGTGGCAAAAAAACCTATACCTCATTCTGCAAAAAAACGGGTGGAAAAGTAGAAAATGATACTGCAGCACCAATTTCAAAAATAGAGAATGTTTTTATTTTTTTTAAAGTACTAAAACATAACAAAAACTTCAAAATGTTGGTACCATCTAAATCACACTGACCTGCAAAATACATAAAACATGTAATTTATATCAGTCAATGAACTCCATAAAAATGAAACCCCATAAAAATGGCCAGATTATAGTTTTTTTCACATTCCCCCCTCCACTTAGATTTTTTCTTGGTTTCCCAATACATTATAGGGTATAGTCAAAGACCTCGATAAGAAGGACATCTTGATCCGCAAAAACTAAGCCCCCATATGGCTATGTACATGGGAAAAAAAAGAAAAGTTAGGTCTCTTAGAAGGCATGGAGGAAAAAACGAACGCAATGAAAAAAACAAGACTTGGTCGGGAAGGAGTTAAACAGGTTCAAGAAGAGCTGCCTAGATATAATATTACAGGTTAAGTTTAGGAGCTTTCTGGAGATGGGACATTGATACAAGAATTTAGTCTGATTGCCTAACAAAGTCAAAAAGGACCATTTTTTCCCTAACATGGGGCAACTGACAGCTGCCTGGTAGGGGGTATTGCCTTCATCAGGATGAACATGGTTAAGTTATAAATTGGATTACATGGACCTATGTCTTTTTTTCAACCGCATCAACTATGTAGAGATTACATAGGGACAAGTTATACAATTTATCAACAAACTATTTTTTTATCAAATACTGGTGTTTTTCAAGATCACTGCTTGCTGTCAGAGAATGGGAATCTTATTTTTTATTAGTATTATTTTTTTGCTGCAAGAGGTCAAAAGTGTGTCCTGGTTATATGTCAGATGCACAGCTGCTGAGTTCCTACTGAATTGCAGCAAGCAGAGATCTTGAAAAAGAGTAAATGATCAAGACAGCATATTGCAATATTATCTTGCTATGTACAAATTACTTGTTTTTCCATAGGTGGGCTACTACTCTTATTTCCCAAGATTCAGTGGATTCTTGGATGTGTAATAGATTTCACCATGAGCATAAATTGGGGGGAAAAAACTTAAAAATATTCCTACATTCTATTTTTGAACAAAGGGGGGTAATCCAATATACTGCCATTCAATTTGCTGAAGAAACGAAAAACGATCCAGCAATTCCAATATGTAGCAGTTAAAAACACAAAAATTTATTTAAATCTTCATAAAAAATATATATGCATGTTGCATAGGCACATATAGTAGACAAGCAGCCCGTGTAGATGACCCTCAAGCTGACACGTTTCGGGGACAGCAAAGCAGACTCCCCTTACTCATGTCTACTATATGTGCCTATGCAACATGCATATATATTTTTTTATGAAGATTTTAATACATTTTTGTGTTTTTAACTGCTACATGTTGGAATTGCTGGGTCTTTTTTCGTTTCATTGGATGCTACACTCTGACCAAGTGGATCCGGCATTGTGTTCCAGTGGAGGTGGTGAGCTGGCAAATTCTTTTTTTTCTTACATTCAATTTGCTGACGCGTTATTCAAAATTTGAAGTCTTCTCAACCATTAGGCAGAACAAATGACATTTAATGGACCAGAAGGTGTTTTTCAAATCCCAGAAGAGTCTCACTTGATACCCTCAGTGCACTTTGCCATGTGGTGAACCTAAATATTCCACACCATCAAGTAAGGAGTATACTCTGGTCCATGTTGGACCTTTAGAAATAGCTGACCATTGGATTAAAGAACTTATTTCACAAAGATGATATTATTTTGTCTTACATTTTCAGTTAGAACCTAAACTTATTATAGAGCATAGGGGTATCTCAGGCTGGTACATGTATGGTGTATTCACAGGATTTGCCATGCAGGTCTGATAAGTGCAAGTCCAAGAAACAGGGCCCACATCTATCTCGAGAACGGTGGTCTCCACATCCCCTGTGCTTATTTGTGCCACGGCTGCAGTAAATGGAGAAGTGACCGCGCATGCGCAGCTTTAATAGGAGTATAGCCAAGTACATTTAGACCTCGCATAGAGGTGAACAGAAAGAGCTGTAAAAGCGTAATTGCAGGGTAAGGAGACCCTAGTTTTTAAGACAGCTGCAGGTCCCCAGCTGTGGAAATTGCATTTATCAGACCCTTCTAACATATCCTGTGGATATGCCATACATGTACTAGATGAAGACACCTCTTAAAGTCAAGACAACATATCCAAAAAAAAACCTCAAATCATCTAAAACTTAAAAAATTAGCAACATTTGTATTTCCATTAACACAAAATAGAAGTAAGTTAATGAGATTTCGGTACATTTCTGATAATGTCAAATTCTAGAATTATCAAAGTCCAAACTTTTCAGGTCGGTGACAAGGAAGAGGAATAGTTCTATCCACACCAAGGACTCCATTTGAAAAATCCTTTTCCAAATACAGACAGTCCCCGGGTTACAAACCGTATAGGGACTGTAGGTTTGTTCTTAAGTTGAATTTGTATGTAAGTCAAAACAGGTATATTTATTAAATGTAACTCCAGAACAAAAGTTTTTTTTTTTAGTTCTAGATAGTGCAGGGAAGGGTTTTTACATTTGTTTTGCTGTCTGTGCTCCTGTTAAGAAGGTTTCACCTCATTTTCACCTCATGTGCTGCTGTGGCATGCTGGAACTTGTTGTTCCACAGCTACTATCTGCTGTGTAACATGGAGCTAAAAGCGCCAGCATGCCACATAAGTCTCCGTTTGTAACTAGGGGACAGATGTAAGTCGGAACGGTGTAAGTCGAGGACTGCCTGTATTAGAAAATTGTATAGGTGTTTATCATCCAATGAAAATTCTTTATTTTCTGAAACTGTTAAAGCCTATTAACCTTTACTAATCAAGATACTCATTTTGACACTCTACCAAGCAGAGGGAGGGTTGGTGAAGGTAGAACGTTTTGACGTTTGGCCCATCAGACGACCCGGGTTCTCACCTGTATGTCGCGGCTGCATCTCTGGCACCCAGTTCAGCTCTTTGTAGAAGTCTGGGAGGGGAAAAAGGTTGAAATCAGAACTGTGCAGGAATTCCACAGCTGTTATAGAGGAGGGCATGGCAGGGGTTAAGTGGGTGGTAGGATTATTTTAGGGAAGCAGGGAGGGAGGGAGCATTGCCATCACCCAAACTGATAACCTACCCCTGTCACTCCTCTGTTTCCATAGCAACTGTCTGCATTCGAGGGACCGCCAAAAACATGCAGCATGGATTTAATACATCTCTCCCTGATTTATTGTTTCAATTAGAGAAACAGACGTAGAAATGGGGGATGGAAAAATCTGTGCTTATAGAGAGCCAGGAAGCCTCCCTGCAATACTATAGAAACTTCTACAGCAAAGCGAAGGGAATCAGAAGTGCATTGTATTCTACAGACGCCTGGAACAGGCCCTCTATGAGCCACCATTCCAGATATGTCTATAGATATGTATCTGCCTCCAGTATATAATGTTCTGTACATCCTCACAACATATGCCTGGAAAGAGAGTTAATGATTCTGTAGAGTCTCCGACCATAAACCATAAGAGACAATTACCAAATCCAATCACGCTGTGTGCATTTGGGGATCCTCGGTAATAATTTGATGTAAGACACATTTAAAGGCTTTCCAGGATTTTCAGTTGATAGCTTATCCTAAAAGAGGGCCCCTTCCTTGTTTATCCACACACATTTAAAGGGGTTTTCCAAGACTTTCAAAAACCTTCCTACCACCTCACTAAAATAAAAAGTTAAAGGGGTTTTCTCATTACATTGATTCATCTCCCCTCAGACCTGTTTTCTTGGTTTCATTTTGAATTCAGGAGCATATTTACTGGCTTCTATTAAGCTGCAGGAGAAACCAGGTCTGTAGCTATAGCAACCAGTGCTGGCAGCCTATCATGTGAGAGTGAACAGGTCTGTCGCTAGAGCGACCTGAGAAGCTGATGCAGCCCATACCAGAGGGGATATCTAGGAATAGGTAGGACACTGGTACTGGACACATATTGCAAAGTGACTTGTTTTTGGAAGATCTTTAACATAAAAAGCAATCATTGTAGTGAGACAACCCCTTTAACCCAAACCTACCTCTCCCATCACTAAGGTTCCAGCAAGGCCAAAGCTCCAGTGTCCCCCACTGGTCCCTCACTGATGGTATAACGCTCATAGATCACATGATACTGTAAGGCCTCGTTCACACGGCTTATTCTGCCGCGGATTGGCGCCGTACTGCGCGTCGGATTTGCGCTTCAGTACGGCGCCAATCCGCGGCAGTAATTACGGTAATCCACTGCTCTCATTGAGAACAGTGGAATCCGTCGCTCCTCCCCGCTCGGCGAATCCGCCGCGGGGGGAGAAAGTGACATGCACATTATTTACGGCGCGTACGCGCCGTAAACAATGCATTGTCTATGGGGCCGGGAGCGGCGCCCCCGCCGCGCTCCGGCCCCGCCCCCGTCCCGCCCCTTATTCACGGCGGATTTGTGCGCTCAATACAGCGCACAAATCCGTCGGGAATAAGCCGTGTGAACACGGCCTAACCAAACAAAATACAAGAATGGCATCAGCATTGGTATTCTTTTATTCAATGTAATCCCAGTACAAACGCAACGTTTCGATCCAACTGTTGGGCTTTTGTCAAGCACTTGGGTCGAAAAGTTGCATTTTTGGTAGTTGGATTCCATTGAATAAAAGAACACCAATGCTGAAACCATTCTTGGATTTTGTTTGGAGTTCCGAAGATGAAAGGTGGGCCACTTTCCCATTGGCGGTCTGCTGCATTATTGGGTGTGAATAAGCTGAGTGTGGAGTACTGCAGTACTGTCCAATTTGTATAGATTTATTATCATATTGCAACCAGTCCCTGACCTCAGCAGTTACATGCCTGCTTGTATGACATACACTACCATTCAAAAGTTTGGGGTCAACCAGACAATTTAGCATTTTCCCTGAAAACTCATACTTTTGTTTATCAAATGAGTTGCAAAATGAATAGAAATATGGTCTAGACATTGACAAGGTTAGAAATAATGATTTATATTTGAAATAATAATTTTCGTCAAAGAATGCTTCCTTTGCAGTAATTCCAGCATTGCAGACCTTTGTCCTTCTAGCTGTTAATTTGCTGAGGTAATCTGGAGAAATTTTACCCCATAC
Organism: Phyllomedusa bahiana; assembly: GCA_025379985.1. NCBI lineage: Eukaryota > Metazoa > Chordata > Amphibia > Anura > Hylidae > Phyllomedusa > Phyllomedusa bahiana. The sequence continues at coordinate 18,414 of JAODAL010012800.1, forward strand.
TTCCAGAAGCCCCTCCCACAAGTTGGATTGGCTTGATGAGCACTTTTTGCGCCCCATATGGTCAAGCTGCTCCCACAACAGCTCAATGGGGTTGAGATCTGGTGACTGCGCTGGCCACTCCATTACAGATAGAATACAGCTGCCTGCTTCTTCCCTAAATAGTTCTTACATAATTTGGAGGTGGCTTTGGGTCATTGTCCTGTTGCAGGATGAAATTGGCTCCAGTCAAGCGCTGTCCACAGGGTATGGCATGGCGCTGTAAAACGGAGTGATAGCCTTCCTTATTCAAAATCCCTTTTACCTTGTACAAATCTCCCACTTTACCAGAACCAAAGCAACCCCAAACCCTCACATGACCTCCACCAGCACCAAAGCAACCCCAAACCCTCACATGACCTCCACCAGCACCAAAGCAACCCCAGACCATCACATGACCTCCATCTACAGCACCCAACCCCAGATCCTCTCACATGACCTCCTGTCCAGCACCTCAAACAATCCCAGACCCTTACCTGACCTCCACCAGCACCAAAGCAACCCAGACCATCACATTACCTCCACCAGCACCAAAGCCACCCCAGACCATCACATTCAATCCACTAGCACCAAAGCAACCCCAGACCATCACATGACCTCCTCCATGTTTGACAGATGGGGTCAGGCACTCTTCCAGCATCTTTCCAGTTTTTCTGCGTCTCACAAATGTTCTTCTGTGTGATCCAAACACCTCAAACTTCGATTCGTCCATAACACTTTTTTCCAATCTTCCTCAGTCCAATGTCTGTGTTCTTTCACCCATATTAATCTTTTCCTTTCATTATTCAGTCTCAGATATGGATTTTTCTGCCCTGAAGGCCAGCATCCCGTAATTGCCTCTTCACTGTAGACGTTGACACTGGCGTTTTGCGGGTACTATTTAATGAAGCTGCCAGTTGAGGACCTGTGAGGCTTTAATTTCTCAAACCAGAGAATCTAATGTACTTGTCTTGTTGCTCAGTTGTGCAGCGGAGCCTCCCACTTCTCTTTCTACGCTGGTTAGAGCCTGTTTGTGCTCTCCTCTGAAGGGAGTAGTACACACCATTGTAGGAAATCTTTATTTTTTTGGCAATTTATCGCATGGAATAGCCTTCATCTCTCAGAACAAGAATAGACTGTCGAGTTTCACATGAAAGTTCTCTTTTTCTGGCCATTTTGCGAGTTTAATCAAACCAACACATGTAATGCTCCAGATTCTCAACTAGCTCAAAGGAAGGTCAGTTTTATAGCTTCTCTAATCAGAAAAACTGTTTTCAGCTGTGCTAACATACTTACACAAAGGTTTTCAAAATATCCAATAGCTTTCTTACACAGTTAGCAAACACGATGTACCATTAGAACACTGGAGTGATGTTGTTGGAAATAGGCCTCTATACCCCTATGTAGATATTACATTAACAACCATACGTTTGCAGCTAGAATAGTCATTTACCACATTAACAATGTATAGAGTGTATTTCTGATTCATTTAATGTTAGCTTCATTGAAAAAAACTGTGCTTTTCTTGCAAAAATAAAGAAATTTCTAAGTGACCCGAAACTTTTGAACGGTGGTGTATGACTACATAGGGAAGCACTTAGCCGATAAGGGCAGTGATTGATTGCAGCATCATGTGAGCCATGAACATGATGTCATCAGTGAGAGACCGGTGGGGGATACTGGAGCTCTAGAACGGTGGTGGTGGGAAAAGTAAGCATAGGTACATTTTTTGGGTTTTAATGCAGTGTTGGGCATTAGAGAAGTTTTCAAAAGTACTGAAAAGCCCCTTTAAGTGCGGCTTGGCCTGGTACTGCAGCTCATCCCCATTGTATTGAGTGAGATAGGCTGTAATGCCAAGGATTGCTACACTTGTGTCTAGATAGAAAATAAATGGGCTAAAATACTGTAACCCATTAGTTCTACTGGTTGCTGTGGATCCCATCCGTTGCCATTAGATGTTTTCATCTGATGTTATCTGATCTGGAAAAAACTAACTGTCCAACTGTGTTATACGAATTTCCACTAACAACCAACTGAATTGTGATTGCAGCTCTGGGCTACAACACCAGCTGCAGGAAACACAATTAATTAAAAAAGTGATTCTACTTTTTATATTCATTACACATATAAGCAAGCTATGGTATGTTGTTCAAAGGTAAAAGTACTCTTCAGATTAGGGCATTTGTGAGATCTAATCAAACTTACTTAGCAGGTGCAACAGCACCCGATGTACAAAAAGAATGTATCACAGTGTTGAATGTAGGTGAAGAGAAAGTGGAGACTGCAAACCTCTATCTTCTCCTTAGTTATTGGCTTAAAGCAGTGGTCTGCAACTTGTGGCTCTCAAGATGTTGGATAACTACAACTTCCAGCATGTTGTGGTTGTAGTACTCCATCATTCGTTGAGTAATGGGTTGCGGGTTACTGGCTTAGAGGAATTAGCTGACAGTAACTTTTACTGTATTATAAGGGACCTTGTTCCCTGCATTTGCGCCGTCTCTTTAAAGTAGTAAAGGCCCTAGTGAAAACAGGAATCCATAGGCTACCATTTACCTGAGAGACTCCATCTTTTTGGCTTCGGTTAGGCTAGTGCATTGACAACTACATAGGAAAGAGCAACAAACTGTGCATTCCTGTACAGAGGGTCATCATAGAAAACATATACTACGCCATATATGTCATTCTACAATGGAACCCTATGGCTGACAGTTACCACTGTATCTGTCACAGACTTACATCTGCCATACAGTACTATGCAGATGTGGGCAGGTGTGGAAACAAATGCTGCAGAGTAAGGATGCCATCAGAAATAGAAGTGTTAATAGTTTATTTTTTTATCAATGAATAAAATGCAGAGTGATTAAACAATAGAGAATTTTTCATTTAATCAATAGTTGGCTGACCACTCTTGGCCTTCACAGCTTCAGCTCTTTAAGGTACCTCCACACAGTGTTTGAAGGAACTCAGCAGGAGGTTGTTCCAAACATCTTGGAGAAGTAAAGTCTTTTGTGGATATAGCTGCTCAGCTCCATGTGTCTCTTCATGTAATGCCAGATGGACTCCGCAATGTAGTTACTGATATTTGTTTCATAAACATATGACACATCTCAATAGTATATTGTCACAAGGTGAGGACATCATATTTGACAGAAAATCAAAGTAGTAAGATTAATACAGTAAACAGATCTCACTAGGACTGAAATTCGTTTAGAATGCAGTGGATTAAAGTCAGACCCAAGGGTATGTTTACAGGGCGGATTTGGACACTAATTCTGGGGACGGATTCAGCTATGACTTTGCTTTGAAATCAGCGTCCAATCACGTTACATTATACCCTGTGCAAAATCAGCGTGGTCCTTCAGACAACTGATTTTACTTGGGTATTTCTAGCGAGTAATGTCTGTCCCTATAAAGAACTGACATGTCAATTCTTTGATGCGTTTTATGTGCCGACAATACTAAATATAGGAAGCAGAAAATCTGCCCCGGGCTGCTGACGTTGTTTCCTTGTTGGAATTTGCTCTTCAAGTGCGGCATTTCCGACAAGTATACAATGCTGATTCAGGGCTGAAACCGTCAGTGCCAAATCAGCGTTATAACCCGCTGTGTGAACATACCATTAGGGTAAGTTCAAACGGCTTATTTTGGGGCGCATTTCACCATGTATTGTGAGCGTATACGCCCCAATCATTACGGTAATCCACAGTTCTCATAGAGAACTATGGATTATGCCTCCTCTCCCTGCTCGTACAATACGATTGTATTTACGCCCGGGGAGATAATTGACATGTCTATGGGGCTGGTGGGCTGCCGGCCCCCCCTGCATTGCGGGAGTATGTGCCGATCAGCGCGACTCCCGAAGTCCCAGCGTAATTGCGGGGCGTACTGTACGTCCCACAATTAAGCCGTATGAAAATACCCTTAGAGGTTGAAGTTCTGATTCTCTGACAATAAGAGCACAAATAATCAGTATGTGACAATCAGGGCCATTCCTAGAGGTGGGCAAGGCTGGGGATCGGCCTCGGACTCTGCGCAGCCATTGTAACACAGCTGCGCAGAATCATTCAGCAGCTGCGCACTCGCTGTGCAGCTGCTGGTACAGGGATGAGGCAGGACGGATCGTTACTGTCCTGCCTCCTCCCCTGTATATATCAACGTCGCGGGGGGCGCCTCCTGCAACGCTGGGATCTCTTCGGCCGACAGCTCTGCCGCCGAGGAGATCCCTGGGATCACGTCACGCCGCTTACACTGCTTAGCAGCTCTCGAACCTGAACGTGGGGACTGTGGGATCGTGGTGAGGTGAGTACTTTTTATTTATTTTATCATGAACTGGAGGGGGCATATTACCTGGCTATATGGATACTACCTGACTATTAGGGGGCACTACCTGGCTATAATGGGCACTACCTGGCTATTAGGGGGCACTACCTGACTATTAGGGGGCACTACCTGACTATTAGGGAGCACTACCTGGCTATTAGGGGGCACTACCTGACTATTAGGGAGCACTACCTGGCTATTAGGGAGCACTACCTGGCTATTAGGGGGCACTACCTGGCTATTAGGGGGCACTACCTGACTATTAGGGGGCACTACCTGGCTATTAGGGGGCACTTCCTGAATATAAGGGGCATCACCTGGCTATAGGGGCATCTAACTGGCTATTAGGGGGCACTACCTGGCTATGAGGGGCATCTACTTGGCTACAGGGGCACTACCTGGCTATCGGGGGGCACTACCTGGCTAGAGGGGGCACTACCTGGCTCTAAGGGGCTACTGTCTGGCTATAGGGGGCTACTGTCTGGCTACAGGGGCTATTGGCTGGCTACAAGGACTATTGTCTGGCTACAAGGGCTACTACATGGCTACCATATGAGGTGCTATAGATGAGGAGTTTGTACAGAGGTAGGAATTGGTAGAGAAGTGATGATAAAGTGAGGAGTCTAAGATGTTTGTTTTGTAAATTTTACAGTGAAGAGTTGTGGCCAGGAGAAGTCGTCATGGCGTCTGGGACAGATGGAGAAGAAGAAGAGAAAGAGAACAACTCTTCAGAGACGTCTCCTGTAAGTGCCTGGATGTAACTTTACTGTAATCGATTGTATGTCTGCAGAGCCTGTGAAGAACTGGTATCTGTCACTGTATGCAGGTAAAATTGGTTGTAGTATAATGGTTTGTATTCAGTAATGGTCAGTTTGTATTATTCAGTCTCTATATGGTGGCGGTATTCGGTCACTATGTGCTGGTGATATGTGGTCTTAGTAGGACATTGGTACTATTAGCCTGGGAAGCCCTGGATTCTGGTTGGTGTAGCAATATCATTTAGTAACTGTATGACTATTATTTAGTAGTTTTATACGTAGCACATTGTGGTAAAGCTTTCTGTTTATTTTGGCTTTGGTTGATGGTGATGCAATGTGTCACATTGTGGCACATTATGTTACTGGGGGTGGAGGGGGCGTGAAATTTCTTCACCTCGTCCTGAGTGCAATTTAGCCTAGGAACGGCCCTGGCGACAATCATAACGAACAAACAAAAGAACATGGAGGTCAACCAAGCCTAGGTAGATGCACGACCGACTCCATGATCTCCATGAGATCAGGGCTCTTTGGGGCCACATGGTCACATCTAGGAATTTAAAGACAAAAGGTGGTCACATCAAATATTGATTTGATTTTGATTTCTCTTTAGTTTATTTGCTTTGCATTGTTAAGTGATAAAATAATTTATTAACTCTGCTTAATTTTTTCCACACCTGCTTGAAATTTTTGCAAACTACTACACATCTTGAAAGCATATCATTTTGACTGAACTTATGCATACAGTGGATACACAGCCTAAATTAATCAGCTGGGACAGCCGCACTTGTACATAGCTTGTAGTGGTAGTTGAGTGGTGCTGGGTAACAATGGTGGAGGTGGCAGAGGGAGCTTACGTTTGGATCCAGATGAGATACATTGTGGATATGCTCATTTAAGAAGCACTGCCATCTAATGACCTTGACTTGTACTCTAGTCTCCTGCTGAGAATTCTGCTTAGCTTTATCTTAGTTATATCTCTTACTTTTCTCATTATTTCTCAAAAAGTAGCAAACAATAAGTGCACAACATTATCAAACCACAACCCGCCCTATCCCTGCCTGTGTTGTGCTGTTATCTTTTCAATTGGCATCTAAGGGGGAAAGAAAACTTTGAGGAAAACCACATTTGAAAAATGTGGTTTCCACAGAATCAATTCTGAGAAGCCTTTCTTAACGTAAAAAAAGGGAGAAAAAAGAAAAGTCAGAACAATCAACATCATCAATAATTGTGTTAGAAAATCATGTAATTCCACCAGTAAATTTGGGATTTACAGGTAGAATCCCAAATAGACTTGCTCTAGTACACATTATTCCAGTAAATCAATCCAGCTGATTGTAATCAAAATTATGTCTGGTTTGAAGAGATCAAGATAAGGGACTTATGAGGTAAATACCATTTATACTGTCCAAACCGTGCAATACTTCTCAAGGTTTTGAGTACTGGGGGGCATTGTGAGGTACAGACAAAAGGAGTGATATGGGGGACATGGCACTGCCATTCAACCAATGTTCTGTTTAGTGGTTACTTTATCATAAATTATGATGAGCTCCACAGTATCCAAGGTAATGAATAAGATCTAAATCCACTCTGTTCAACAGCAGAACCATATTTCCTCTATCAGATATGTGGATGCCAATCAATGTAAAAAAAAATGGCTTTCTACAATAATATTCTGCTCATGTTAACATTGTTCCTATTTAATCTTTAGATCGAGGTTGATAAACGTGACCCCCTTAGATAGTGAAAACTCACGAAATCCATAGTACTTACGTTTGTGGTTATTTTTCCTATGGAAAGGGATTAGATATCGCTCAGCATTCTCTTCTCCTTCTTCCTCAGCCAGGTGAGTATGGGTGTAGTGGTAGCTGAGGCCGGGTCGATTCTTGTACCTCTTTCCACAGACTGGAGAGGAAAAAGTGAAAGTTATGACAATAAAACTAGCGCAATACTAAGCATAGGTATACAACGTATGTGCCCTAAACCTGATAATGCACTCTACATGTACCCTCACCGGCCACTTTATTAGGTACACCATGCTAGTAACGGGTTGGACCCCCTTTTGCCTTCAGAACTGCCTCAATTTTTCGTGGCATAGATTCCACAAGGTGTTGCAACGATGCTCAATTGGTACCAAGGGGCCCAAAGAGTGCCAAGAAAATATTCCCCACACCATGACACCACCACCACCAGCCTGAACCGTTGATACAAGGCAGGATGGATCCATGCTTTCATGTTGTTGACGCCAAATTCTGACCCTACCATCCGAATGTCGCAGCAGAAATCGAGACTCATCAGACCAGGCAACGTTTTTCCAATCTTCTACTGTCCAATTTCGATGAGCTTGGGCAAATTGGAGCCTCAGTTTCCTGTTCTTAGCTGAAAGGAGTGGCACCCGGTGTGGTCTTCTGCTGCTGTAGCCCATCTGCCTCAAAGTTCGCCGTACTGTGCGTTCAGAGATGCTCTTCTGCCTACCTTGGTTGTAACGGGTGGCTATTTGAGTCACTGTTGCCTTTCTATCAGCTCGAACCAGTCTGCCCATTCTCCTTTGACCTCTGGCATCAACAAGGCATTTCCGCCCACAGGACTGCCGCTCACTGGATGTTTTTTTCTTTTTCGGACCATTCTCTGTAAACCCTAGAGATGGTTGTGCGTGAAAATCCCAGGAGATCAGCAGTTTCTGAAATACTCAGACCAGCCCTTCTGGCACCAACAACCATGCCACGTTCAAAGGCACTCAAATCACCTTTCTTCCCCATACTGATGCTCGGTTTGAACTGCAGGAGATTGTCTTGACCATGTCTACATGCCTAAATGCACTGAGTTGCCGCCATGTGATTGGCTGACTAGAAATTAAGTGTTAACGAGCAGTTGGACAGGTGTACCTAATAAAGTGGCCGGTGAGTGTATATACAGCCCATGCCTGTACACAACATGTTTATACTCTGCTACTATACACTCTTCATGTTAATAAACTTCTGCATGCATACACTACTACATGTATATGCTGCCTATGCTTGTATACTAAATGTATTCACTTTCCCTGGTAATAGAAGTCTGCTTGTATACACTTTCTATGTGTATACCACTACTTCTATAGATTACCCAAGCTCATATACCATAACATGCATATAAACTGACTATACCACTTACAGATTTTAATACAACACAATGGGCGACATGTATGATTTTTGTCGCCAAGGTAACCATTTTTATTTTTATTTATGAACCTGGACTACAGCAGGTCATAAACCAGGCGCATTCTAGCGCTTGTACGACATTTCTGGCTCAGGTAAACTACTTTGAAAGTGCTCTACCTGCTCCAGTAGTAATGCGCCGAGAATTGTCGTACTGACTTCGTACGGTTTTAGTGCGCCCCGCCTCCAAGAGTGGCGTGCGGGAGGGATTTCAGCTCAGTGAACGGGGCTGCGCTGGATATTGGGCTGAAAAGACGCCAGATATCTGGAGCAGCCCCGTTCATACATGTCGTCCTATATGTGTATATACTGTCCATGCATGTATACACATCAGCATCTATACACTCTCCATGTGTACACCACTACATATATACATGGCACGTGTTTGTACACCATTAAATATATACACTAACCATCTTTGTATAACACTACATGTATACGTTCTACAAGTATACATTACCCAAGTTACACCATTAAATGTATATATAATGACAATGCCATTTACATGCGGCCAGCAAAGGGGGGCATGGCCTATGTAAACCCTAGCCCCAAAACGGGCGGTATGTTCCTGGGCTATCCGCGGGCAGTCCAAGGCAGTCAGAAGGAAGAACCCATGCATCTTCCCACCACCCCTGCAATGCTGTGCATGTCTGAGGTTAAGAAATGCTTTAAGGGAGTATTCCCAATTCTGCAAATACGTTTCATTCTTTGTAGGCAGCAAGCAGAGATCTTGAAAATTTAAGATATTGATCCAGAAAGAATACATGATTATTTTCTGAAAATGGACTACTCCTTTAACAAGTTTATACTCAATATTCAATAAACATTAAATAGCTTCATAGAGAACTATTTCATTACTTTTAACAGGACCTGGACAACCTCTGTTTACATGGAGCCTATGAACATCGTAGAGGGGGGCAACCAGTAGGAAACCCCTCTATAAGCCAGAGAGGAGACCCATTCTGTTGTAGCAGCTCCTGCTCTGGTAGCCCCAGATCCAAGTACATGTGAAAACAATTCCCACTTTGATGGACCGAACCTTCTATGCATTACACAGTCATTTGAACGGTCAGTATGTAAAGCTACATTTCCCCTGAAGCGATCATGTGGAAACGTATGACCAGCCATAGACCAGCTTCTTTATTAAATGAAGTCGTCCTTATAAGAGAAGCCCAAAAAAACAACAATAGATAAAAATAAAAAGGATAACATGATCCGTGTACAGTATAGCTGCTGCCATTTAGATGATTTTACAGTATGAAACATTGTGGTGCCACTTACTATCGCACACATAGGGCTTGTCTCGATCTTCTAATGTTGAAGGATCCTGTCTCTTTTTCATGCCCCCAATCCCACAGGCCTAAGGAGAAGAAACAGCTATAAGAGTACATCCAATCTTCATTGGGTGTTTCCTAATGAACCCATGATAACTGGTCCAACACTAGTCAAAATTTTAGTTAACTAAGCTTGACTTTATAAGAATATGTAGCTGGACTAATAAAAACACAGCTAGATAATACAAATCTGGCAAAAGCTGCCCACAAATCAGACATGTTTGGTTAAACAATACGAGTCCGATACAAGACAGCTGCCCAGTCTATCATGAATCAGAAAATGGCTCAACTCGTGATTTGAAGAATCCTATCTCTCTTTGACTATTTGACAGATTTGTGTTGACTGTTTTGTCAGGTCCATATAAAATATACGCAGTCAAATCACATTATTATGATCACCCACTACTGTCCAGTTTAACGGCGATGTGCAGCACAGAGTAGTATCTGGAGCCAACTGCATCCCACAACTGTTGGAGGGTGCATGTGAGGGATCCATGTGAGGGATTCCCCCTCCTTGTAGATTGTAAGCCCTCGCGGGTAGGGTCCTCTCTCCTTCTGTCGTGCCAATTGTCATTAATCACTTATCAGTGTACTCGTTTGACTTATGTTATGTATGTAACCCTCTCGAATGTACAGAGCCCTGGAATCAATTGCGCTTTAAAATAAATTATAATAATAATCCATAGAGCCAACACGATGACTGAGGATGTCCCACAGATGCTCAATTGGAATCAAGTCTTGCGAATTAGGGGTCAGGGTAGTACTTGGAGGTGTTGGTCATGCTCTCCCAACCAACTACAGACATTTCTAGCCTTGTGACATGTTACATTGTCTTGCTGGAAGATCCCATCCGCCCCAGCGTAGACAATCAGCATGTGTGTGTACAGATTCATACCCAAATCCATTAAGTGTCTATAATACATGGATCAGACGGTCCAGAGAATGCCACAAAAACATTCTCCATACCACAATACTGCCACCACCGCTGCTTTCTGATGTTTCTCATCTGACATGTCAACATCCAACCGTTTGATGAAGCAGAAAATTTGATTCTTTAGAGAAGACAATCCTTTACCAATCAGCGGAGGTCCAATTCTAGTAATGTCGTGACAAAAAAAGCCTTTTCTGCTGATCCGACTAGGTTAGCAGAGGTACAGTGATATCCGTCTGCTCCGGGGCCCCATACACAGTAGGGTTCACTAAACTGTTGTTTTAGACACGTGTCTGGAAGCTCCTTGGTTCATTCTGGTGCTGAGCTGCTCCATTTGTCCACTCGCTTATTTGTCCACAGGACCATAAACTTTCACCACAACAGTTCACAGACTGCACAGTTTCTAAAATGCTAAAACCCTTGGCCGACAAACAATCATCCCTTTCTGCAACTCTGATATATCGCCCCTTTTACCCATAACAGCAAAAAGGGATATGTATGCAGACAGCCTATCACACACCTTACATACCCAGCAAGCAGAGGCGTAACTTTAAGCTCTTGGGCCCTAGTGCAAAAAGTGAAATGGGGCCCCCAGTTACCATGCGCCATTTACAACACTGATGTGTTCTTATGTGACAGAAGGGCTTTTAGGCCCCCTCAGGCTGCAGGGCCCGGTAGCGATTGCTACTGCTGCACCCCCTATAGCTACGCCACTGCCAGCAAGCCAGCTCACTATATGCGAATTTCTTCATGAGCTACACGATGCTGACGTCAAAAGTAGAAAGTGGTCATAACAATGTGACTCGACTGTGTAGTTGTAATGACTTGAGAAATTAGTCAATAGGACTGTGAATCAGGTAGTCAAAAAAATATAGCATTTTCTAAATCATAAAACGACTGGGCAGTGTTCTTATCTTTTTCATCCTACTTGTCTTCTATTCATGTACGTAGCTTGGTAGCTGGCAAAAGGAAAGGAGCTGCATACCCTTGAGATTTTCTACACGTGATTTACTAAGCTGTGCCTATGTTTGCACAATTAATCCGGGTGAGCGTAACAAGTGCTGCTGCCCTGTTTCACTTATTATTACGGTTTTACACCATGGTGGCCTTCACTTCCTTCTCTTCCCAGTTGAATAAGGTCAGTAGTGTTCAGAAATGTTGTATTCCTCCTCACGACTTTCTGCACACTTTATTATGCACTGAAACTCCCTGACCAATAGGTTCAATGTGCCTTGTGGTGGTTTATTCTTCACAGATTGATAAATACATGCACACGACATGATCAATAATGACTAAAAAAAAAAAGGTTAAAATGTGACTATTTTTTTTTTTTATAAAAAATCTTGAATAATTCCAGTTTTCACACTAGTCACTGGAGCATACACAACTGTAACTTTCAGGGGGCCTGTTTCCAAGATAGGTGCGAGTCCCAGAAGTTGGATCTGCACTTATAAGATTTTGATGGCACATGCTAGCGATACGCCATCCACGTCTGTGGTGGTAACACCCCTTAAAGACATTGTAGAAATAGTAGACAGTTTGGGATGGAACCATAAATACTTTTTATCAGTTTTATTTGTATGTACGTCTTGCATGTCCCCTTGAGCGCTCACCAATGGATTGTCCAATGTATAGACTCTTCCAAGTTTCTTTAACCCATATAAAATTTACTTATGTGCAGCTACACCACCCACATCTTCCAAGACTTATGATGCATCTACTACCTTTAATTTAATTATTTTGCTTTATGTGAAGCATCTTAAAGGACTACTCTGTTCATTTTTTTTTTAACTTTAGTTCATTAGAAATTGCTTTTAAGCACACAGTAGTGCCAGTAATTTTGCTCTCCTGCAGCTGAATACAGGATTTCTCACTGCTGCAATTGAACCATGTGACCTGCACTCTGAATTGCTGAAATACACAGTATGGTTGTATGAGTCAAAAGTGAATCTCTCTGTGCAATCCTTTGGAAGGTTTAAAGTCAGTCTCATAGGAATGCATAGAAAGACAGACTTTCTTTCAGTATTAAAAGCAAAGTGTCTTTCAGGTCATGTGACTTAACCGAGACCATTGCATCAGCCAAAAATCCTGTATCCAGTTGCTCAAAAATTACTGGGACTACAGTATTCCTAAAAGCAATTTCAAAGGAACTTAGGGGATAAAAAAAACTAGAGTGGTTCTTTAACTCTTATATTCCTATCTCCCCATTTTCTTACCTTTCCTTTTGCTCTGTTCTTGCGTTTTGGAGTGTCATCTTCCAGGTCTTCACCCTCAAGTTCGTGTGGGACATCTCCCACCTGTGTCTTCTGGAAACATGGGAACCAAACTTAAAATTTCCCTTCCCTACAATTCACTGTATATGTCCTTAGATGGAGAAAGATTGGTGTTGGACAAGTGGATGGAAAAAGAACCAAGATTGAGGACAGTTAAGATGCCGAATACTAGAACATCACACTTCTGTCTGGAATCATTACTTCCATATTTCTAGAGGTTATTATTTTACACTGGTGGGAACATATAGATGACAGTTATTGGGACTGATGAAAAAGAGAAAATAGAGACCATGTCAACAGTTATGTAGTATGGATGGATTAATGGAAACGTAACAATGGATGACTCATGACAATACATAACTTGGCTTCATGATGTGATGATGATCGTAATAGAAGATCTATGTCTGGACAATGAATCATACTGAGCTCACCTGGCAGTCAGTAACTATCTCCTCTTCTTTGAGTTCCAACTTCTTGTCCACAGTCTCGGCACACAGTAAGGCTTCTAAGACAGGTCCCTCTGGTAAAGTGCTTTCCTTTTTCATAGGAATCTCATAATCTAAGACAAAAAATAAAATGTAACTGAGCACTAACGTGAAGAGGCTTGAGTCTGTTTAGAAGCACAGTGTAGGATAACTTTATATTCAGGGCAACCCTAAGCTGTCATAGACAAGACACTAACGACTATTTGACAATTTCATAAGTGAAAGCGCCAAGAAACAAGAGATAGGGTTAGTCAATTGTAATTGCTAACTTCCCATTGCTTATGTAGTGCCAACATATGTTCCACAACATTGCACACTGAATGTTTTTATTCCCATTGGTCTATTGCAATCGTAGGCTTCATTATCCAGTTTAGATACCACGTATAGTTGGGATGCATTAAGCGCCTTGTGCTGGTGGTTGCAGAAACCCAGAAATCTATGATTTAACGCAGGGCTAACGAAACTAGGTGAAACTGCCCACTGCAAGGGTGCTGGAATGCTCATCTAGGGAGGCTGAGGTAGCCTCAGATGCAAATGTGGGGGCAATGAATAAAAGCGAGAGTGGGTACCCTGGGTCTGGACTTCTCCTATGGCTGATAAATTCCCAAAGACATTCTCTACTCATCATACTCTAACAATTCTCATTTCATATAAATCTTCTCACAGTCTAATTGACAGGATGGGTCCCTTTCTGCCCATTTCTGATAACCCCTGGCATGTCCCCCGGCATCTTCCTAGGTAGTTCCAGGTTTAAACCACTGATGTTCTATGACATCCTCTTGGACTTGGGTTTTCCGTCTTAGAACTCCCTTCCAGTCAATGTACGATCTTCACCCAATGCGCACTTCAGATACGCACAACTCAGACATTATTTTGATTCCATTAAACGATCTATAGTTTTTAATCGGCCTTTAACCCCATATCAACAGCTTTGTCTGCTTGAGAAACCCCCAAGACACTCCATCTCTTGTTTATACAAGGAGCTAGCTTCCCTCCAGCACTCCTCTTTACCATCATACTGCACATCTTGGGAACTGGAACTTAACAAAAGTTTTTCTCCCTCCCAGTGGACAAGGTGTTTCACACTCACCCACAAAGCTGTCATTGCCTCCAAGTCCCAAGAGACATGTTTCAAGATACTGTCCCGATGGTACAGGGTTCCGTCTGTGTTACATAGATGGTACCCTTCAGTGCCAAGCAGCTGTTGGCGTTGTGGGAGTGTGGTGGGAACCATGTCTCACATTTGGTGGGATTGCCCTTCTTTAAGGGATTTCTGGGACAGGGTATACAAAGTCATTCAGGAACTCACGGGAGTTCAATTACCCAAGTCATGCTTGATCTTACAATCCCAATTTACAAAAAATCTCTCCTACGTCACCTCCTCCAAGCCACTAAGACAGTGATACCCTGTCACTGGAAATCCCCGGACCCACCAACCATTGACGAGTGGTTTTCAGAAATCCCGCACATCTACCGAATGGAGGAGTTGGTGGCCCAAACTCCGGCTCAGACCGATAGCTTGAACAGAACTTGGTTTTACTGGCTATCGTTACGAACAACACCGCTCTTTCGGTTGATCACCTCCTCAAAATATTGTCTGGGAGTACATCCCCTCTTTTGGGTGATTGAAATCATTTTCCTGTCCATGCCCTTTGCGTTGAACTACACATAGTTATTCCTAACATGTCTTACAGGATACAATTCTGTGTTCTTGTCCGCCAGTTGGGGGGCTGCCGGGTCACGTCCTCGTCCTTATTTCCCCTTCCCTCTTTCCTGATCTATCCTCTCTCCCCCATTTTTGTGTTTTCTCTCTTTGGTAATAACTATTTTCCATTTTTCTTGATTTGACGACTTATTGTTGTTACTGTCGTTATGATTTCAGTGCCAGTTTATAACTGTTAGGTAAAATAACAATTTGATTCGCAAGGCCTACCTGACCTACTGTTCTCAACAGAACTCCTATGCATACTTGTTTTCATGTCTGATATATTTTGTAACTTACATTTTGTACTTTGTCAATAAAGCTTTTTTGAATAAGTAAAAAGCGAGAGTGGGGGTGTGGAACCATACAGAAGAAAAAGAAGACAAGAAAATTCAATACAAGTTCCATCTGTTATGTAACAGAGTTAAAGGGGTTGTCCAACTCATTTATTTTTTTTTTCTTTTTGACCTCATTATATTTTCATAGGAATTTATTAAAATAGCTGTTTTTTTTTTTTTAAATTCTGCTTACTTTACCTTATTTTAAATAATGTTTAAATAGGAGTAAGTGATGACGTTCCGTTTGGGTCATCCTTTCCTCCACTATTAGGGTATGTGGGTGGGCGGCTCTTGTTCTGTTAGGGAAGATGGGTAGCTGGCTCCTACTCTGTTAGAGTTAGTGGGCTCCTATAGTACTACATGTGCCTGTCTCCTAAACAGCCTGCAAGCACAGTAAGAGGAGAGGAAAGTGGGGCCTCTGTATGGATGCCCTAAATTGTGCGCAAGTCCAATAACTACTGGGCCTGCACTCATTTTGAGAGACAGATGCATCTAGAACTACAGGAGTGGCCCAGCCACCAAAAGGTGCAGAAGGTATAATTTGTAACTACAGTATTTTTAATAAATACTCCTCAAAATATAATAAATTCAATCAGCAAAAAATTAAATGAGTTGGACAACCCCTTTAAGGAATGCAGATTTCCAGGGTGGCGCTGAGTAATTTTTCTCTGGAAAGCGAGCAGTAGGCCAAATAAGTTTGTGAACCTCTGATTTAAGTTTGTATCTTTGCAAGGGGAACTTTCTGCATATTCATCCTCTAGTTGTGGCTGTAGGCCAATTTATTATTAAACCTTAGGGATATGTGGGGAATTTTGAGCTCTGTACCAGAACAACGTGGTTTCAACCAGTATAAAGATATTTTAAGAAACACCAAAATAGTCAGGGACAAATATTCCAATTCTCTGCATTACTAGTATACTTCCTACAGAGGTCTGAGCCTTTATTTTTTAAGTAAAGAGGAAAGGATTAATAAAAATCTTGTATAATATCGAGTAATATTCTGATCATCAGCTCTCAATATTGCATGAGACCCATTTTAAATCAAGTGACTTTGAAACCTGGAGAGATAACAAAAACAGTTAATTTTTAATAATTTCAAAAAGTCTGAATGAGCCAAAAATATGGTTTCAAAATATAATATAATTTTCTTTTCTATTTTTTTCATTATGACTTTACATGACTGATTTTGCATTAGGGTTATGAGAAGTTTTTCCTTTTTTAGGAACATATACATTTAGGAAATTGACATAGAAATCATACAATGCAAATTGGACTTCAATTAAATGAGGAAGGAGAAGAGAGAAAAAAAAGGGACTGTAGATGTATACTTTTTAATACAATACAGGACTGTCTTCCTCCCTTCGTATTATAGACAGTGAGCTTGGAAATCCATTAACTGTCATTAGCACAGTTAAAGCCATAAAAAGACACTTCTGTACTGCAATTAGCCATAAAAAGCCAATCAGGGTGTAGGCGGCAAGTAATCAGTGTAGGAGGAGGGAGTGCAGGGCTCCTTCTGAGGCTTGCATGGGATCTGCAGTTTTTTTAGTGACAACAGCTGACCTCAGACACGGCAGAATGAGTTGGTAAAAACCCTTCGGCTTTCTTCAGTTTAATCAAGTGATGTTATTCGGGGTTCCCGGTCTGACCTTGAGACGTGTTTTCCTTGTACTAAGCCACTTTCAGTATTTGTAAATTCTTAAACATGACCTTGACTTGCCAATCTAGAAAAAAGCTTCAGAATGCAAATCGGGTTATTCAACACCTGGCAAGAAATATGGAATCAACACACTTATGAGGTCCTCCAGCTCTTTACTTCACAAACTGAAGATATGATTTGTGAAATATGTCTCAAAAACGTGGGAGTAGATCATTTTAAATTTATTGCATAACTTATTCCACATTAAGTAGAAGAAGAAATGATAAAGCTACTTAAAGGGGTTGTCTCACTACAAGGATTGCTTTTTATGCTAAAGATCTTGCAAAAACAAGTCACTTTGCAATATATGTCCATTAACAGTGTCCTACCTATTCCTAGATATCTCCTCTCTCCTGATAGGCTGCCAGCACTGGTTACTATAGCTACAGACCTGACTTCTTCAGCAGTTCATCACTACAGGCCAGTAATTGCCAGTAAACACGCCCCTGAATTAAAAAATGAAGCTGACAAAACAGGACTGAGGTGAGATGAATCAATGTAGTGAGACAACCCCTTTAAGTTTCCTCTTGTTGAGGAAAAAGATATGGAATCATCTTGTTATTTACCAAGCTGAGGGACTTAAGGTATGTTCATATGGCGTATTGCAGGTGTATTTTGGCGCATACTGTGCACGCCGCTATACGCCTGCAGCACGCCTGTTGGCTGGCCAGCACGTACCTCTGAAGCGCTCCCACTGACATTCACTTTCCCCGGCGCATAAACGTGTGAAAGATGGCAGGTAATCATAGCTCTCTGTGAAAGCTATGAATTACCGTATCTGCGGCCCGAATTAAACTGTGCGAACATACCCTTAATTGAAAGAACATATGGTCCAAACCACAGAGTTGTTCACTGAAACAATGGAAATGATTGTGAAACTAGTTTAAGTTGGAAATCCAACACAGAGTGCGGCAGAAGATGTTGGTTGTTCCTCATCAGATGTGTGAACAGTTTGATGCCATATCAACCAATCTGCAAATCTACTAACATATTACCTCTAATGCATTTGAACTATTCCAGCTGTCAAAGGACAACTGCCTTGCGATTAAGATATCAAAACTTATGAAAATGTGTCCCAAACTGGGGATTTTTGTGAGGGTTTGTGAGAGTCGAACCACTACCACTATACCAGTGGTAACTGGTGGTATTCCCATCTCAGACATTTATGGACAGGATTGTGTTTGTGGGTTGTGTGTTGATAACGGTGACCTACTAATAGTGTCCTGGTTTACAGCAATCGTGCCCCAAGTGCAAGCTTTGCAAACATTTTTCAAAGGATTAAAATGAGAAAAAAAACAACAACTCTGCACAAAGTCTTACTTAAACTATTATTGGTCAAAAATGAGATATTAGATTTGGTCCAGTCGTGAGACTCATCTACCATGGTTTGGCCCAGATTTAAATCTGTGATATTTACACATTAGGCTTCCAGTTCCTAAACTGTAGTATCTAAAACTATAACAAATATATTGCACTAAAGTAAATGTATATATATATATAATAAATATATATATATATATATATATACAAACTATATATATAATATATATATATAATATATATTTCTGTATATATGTATCTATATCTGAGTTGCTTTAATTCCGTTTCGTATATGGTTTTGTATTCTGAGCAGTAGGACTGGTTTTTTATGTGAGAAGTGAAATTGCATTTTCTTTCCAGACAAGTATACAAAAAAAGAGCATTAATACGTCTGGTCATGTGGTTTGATAGTTTCCATGGCAACTGCTTTTTTCATTTACCGAATAGCTGAATTAAAAAAAAAAAAAAACTGAAGAAAAATGTGAGAGGGAAAAAAGGGGGAAGGGAGGAAGCGAAAGGGAGGAGGGAAGAGGAAGAGTGAAGAAGGAAAGAAATAGAGGGAGCACGAAAAAGGAGGAGATGGGTTATAAAGAGAGCAGTAAAGAAAAAAATGACACGGCAATATAAGGGAAGAAATGGATAATGAGCGACGGAGGGAGATGCAGCAACTTGAATGAGATTTAAAACTGAAATGAGAGGGTGGAGGGGTGGGGGAGAAAGGGAGAGCAGGGTGGTAAAGATAAATTAATTTAGGCAAAGTAATGTTGAGAAGAATATACTAAGGCAAGAGCAGAGATGATCCTACTGAGAGGACTGCATGGTGGGCTCATTATCAAATATATAGGGGTCTAATTTCCTGAGGGTGCTCTATTACGCCCTATGCTCTACCTGATTAAACTGTCAGACTGAAGTATTACAAACTACACTCAGGCTAATCATGGAGGCCGGAGCTAGTAACATCTGAATTAGTTACATCACAATTAACACCCTTGGTTAATTAATGTAAATGACAATTAATAGTTAATACTAATAGTAAATACAGGCATGTAAAAGAGTAATGATCTGACAACACTGACAAAATTAATTACATAGTATTTCCAGTAATATACAAAGGA
This sequence comes from Phyllomedusa bahiana, assembly GCA_025379985.1. Taxonomy (NCBI): domain Eukaryota; kingdom Metazoa; phylum Chordata; class Amphibia; order Anura; family Hylidae; genus Phyllomedusa; species Phyllomedusa bahiana. The sequence goes on from JAODAL010012800.1 coordinate 37,898, forward strand.
AAAATCTAAGGGCAGTCTCTGGATATGATATCTAACAGCCGCTCTAGTAATACCCTGCAGGGAATATCTAGTGATATTCTAGCAAAGGATTTCTGGCACTACCCTTGTCTCACCCCTATGCCTTACCCCCCGCATAGAAACTCCACCCTAGTCAGACTCTCTAGATGTTCTCCAATTAACCAGCCGAGGTAATACGCGAGATAACATGCCATGTAATATTCTATAATCTACGACAGTAATAGGGTACATATTCTTCATGTATGCATATACTCTAGTTTTATTCTGAAGTCAGCTTTAACAATCTTCTTAACCTCTTCCTGATCGGGCCATTTATCCCTGTTTAATATTCTTTTAGTACATGCATGTTCGAAAGCTACAGCAGTTTATTGAGCTTGGTTATTCAAATTATTTTTTTCCACTTTTTTTTTCTTATTTATACAGGCAGTCTTCTTACACCGTTCCAACTTACATCTGTCCCCTAGTTACAAACGAGACTTATGGGGCATGATGGCACTTGTAGATCAATGTTCCACAGCAGATAGTAGTTGTGGAACAATAAGTTCCAGCATGCCACAGCAGCACATGAGGTGAAATCTTCTTAACAGGGGCACAGACAGCAAAACAAATGTAAAAGCCCTTCCTTGCATCTAAAACTAAAATTAAAATCTTTTGTGCTGGAGTTACATGTAATAAATATACCTGTTCCGACTTACAAAATGAAACTTAAAGGGGTTTTGCCACAAAGTAAAATTGATGTAGGAAGTTTGAAAATTAAATAATAAACATTTTCACCATTTGTCATTATTAAAAATTCTGCATCGTTTTTGTTTTAGCTGCTCCTTTAGTGATCCATTGTTTACAGCTCCACTCCAGGGGATACGACCAGGGCTGTAAACGCCTCAGTCCTGGTCGCACATGCTCAGATATCACCTCTCCTCTCAGGCAGCTATTGAGTGTTCAAACCCCGGGTGCTGTTACTCTACTCGCGCCCTTTGGACTAGTTCGTATTAAGTCAAACAGAGCAAATAAAAAAGGACCCGCTATGAGGTCTGTGCATTGATAAAGAGGAAAAAAAAATCCACAAGTTAAGTTCCTGCCGGGATTTGAACCAAGGACTCTTGTGCTGTAAAGTAAAAATGTTACAGCTGAGCTACATTGTAACTACTTACAGTTCTACATATAAACAGACCTTTATTTGACTACAGAGAGGAAAGGCCTGGTGATGTCATCCTGATGGGTCACATGATATGCAATTCAAACAAATCACACACGCCCCCTTATAAGCACACAGAGGTGAAGAACTGGGTGCAGAAGATATGAAATAAGATGGTGGCAAAACCCCTTTAAGAAAAAACCTTCAGTCCCTATCCCATTTGTAACCCGGGGACTGCCTGTATATCAGGGGGAGGTAGAAATCAAAACATTCTTTTTCAAGTTTTGTTTACTTTTTTAAGTAACAAAAAGGTTTTTAATTTCCCCTTTTCGTTACAGACTTTTTTCTACGGGTGATATAAGTTTTTGGTTCCTTTAGACTGTAAGGAGCAGGCTAAAAGTTATACCTTGGGCTGTCAGCATTTTTTTTTTATTTACTTTGTTTTATTTTAATTAATTTATTTCACAAATTTTTCTTTCCCCATTAAGACCACTGAAGGAAAACATTTTATTTTTATATCATATATATATATATATATATATATATATATATATATATATATATATATATATATATATATATATATATATATATATAAAATTATTTTATTTTTTTACTTCAACTGGGGCCATTTTAGCCCCAATTACAGAGGGAACACAGCCCACTTCAATGACTGCAGAGCTGATTTGGATCTGTTAAGACCCAGCAGCTCCTACAGTTACCTGGACCACGCAATCATGTGGACATTGGTAATGGAAGTAGGAAACCTGAACGCTGCTTTGTTGAGCTGTACAGTATACACAGCACTCAGTGATACAGCGATTGGGAATGCAAGGATGATAATACACCTTCCTTGCCTTCTTTCTGCAGAGTCATGATTACAGCTCTTTGCTCCTGCAGCAGCGCCACAATTTCCATGCAGCTGCAGAATCTGCAAGAATATTCAGGAACGTCCTCACACAGTCACTTGTGGACCAGCCGGTTATTTATAGTCTACGAATGGTCCACAAGTAATTTAGGTAAGAGTGCATATTTGTCATGTATTAATATACTCTAGAAATAATCTAATTTCAACTCTTGCAATGTTCTTAAAGAGGTATTCCAGTTATGAACAAAAGCAGATGTTTCTTTGTACAACTTCTGGCACAAGTGATGGAATCACCAGAATTAGAGGATGGTCACCCAGAATTTTTTTTTAAGCTTAATTTTTCTTTATTACAATGGTAGTTTAATAGTTGAATACTCTTGTTTTATGAAACATATATAGAACAAATGAAAGGAAATTATTTGAATTAACTTTTTTTTTTCCTAATCTAGTAGAGGAAAAAAATTATAGAATCACTTAATACGGAGGAAAAGAGTTTGGATTTATTAACAAAAATTCCCAGTATGTACTTTGTTGCTCCTCCTCGGACTTTGATGACGCCCATATTCTCTGAGGAATAATGATGACAAATATTCTATAATGACCACATTTTTTATAGAGCGGTGGCAGATCAGATACGCGGGGTGAAGCTTTTAAATTACCACCACAAATTTTTAAATTCTAAGTTTTTATTTTATAAAAAAAAAAGTGAAATAAGACAAGAATCAACATGTACAAGAAAGAGCGTACAAAGGTAGCAACTAATAAATACTGTTTTCCAAAAATGTCTCAAACCTAAGAATGAAGATTTGACTCTGAGATTTTCTCATATAATATTACAGTGTAAAAAAAAGGTGCATTGTGGCCACCTAGAATACTTAGAAATATAATAATCCACACCAGCCAAACATCTACAGTATAATGATGAAATAAGTTTGATCGTCAGCCAATTGTCTTTTGAATGAAGAAAAAATAAGAGTACTATAAGAGGTAGAGAAAAGATGAAAAAGTAAGAAGGAAATACAGAACAGTAAGAATGTAATGTAGTCGGGTAGAGAGTAAGAGACCGTGGAGGACATATAGAAGGGTGCCATTAAGTTTTCCACCAAAAACTTTTAATCAGGTTGAGATCCAGACTGTTTGCTGCCATGTCAATCAGCTGACTTGCCTTTCCTGAAGAAAAACTTTGGGTGACATGTATGAATGGGGCTGCGCCAGAAGTCTTTTCAGCGACTTTCGCTATATTTTTAATCAGGCGCGCTCCAATATCAGGCGCATTATTGTAATGCGTCTGAGATCGGGGGCATGCTGGAGGCGTGTCGTACTACAACCATATGAAACTACACATGTATACCTTTTTATAGGCAAATCCAGGTGCATTACTGCTGGAACAGGTAAAACACTTTTTGGGTGTAATGTATGCACAATTATTTTTGTTAAATATTTATTTTTATTTTATTTCTTTTTTCCTACTTTTTTTGTTTTTTTTACTTTTTAAAAAAAATCCCATGAAACGGTGTTACATTTTTTTTTACACTTAGTAATATATTAGCATATTCATATAAGCTAATACATTATAATGTGTGTCAGTTTGACACAGGCAGCGATCAGGGCAGCCACAGTGTGCCCTGATCGCTGGCTTTTTACAAAGACAGCACTGGGGCTATTCTAGGTACTCAGGGCTGACTGTGCAGCCATTCCCCGGGCTCTGGAGTCCCGATCACCCGACACAGCAGGGAAAAGCTGCGGTCATGAAAAGCGGCAATCAAAGGGTTAAGCACCGGGGAGCAGAGGTTTCCCCCGCTCCCTGGTGCTTGCAGAGGCTGTGCTGGGAACATGGCTGTGAAATACAGCCCTGTTCTCAGCACTGATACAACGCCAGGCGCGGCAAACCTCAAATTCTTCCCATATGTTTTCCTTTCAAACCATTCCCATTTTGCCTATACCCACACCCAATTTTACTCACAGCCTATTGGAAACAACCACCATATTTTGCCACACTTTGGTTCTCATTCTGAAAGTGTTTTCTAATCCTTTCAATTGATTCAGTTGACAACACTTTTGTTGGGGCTATGTTTTCTTCTAAATAGTTAAGTCCTACAACTCGGTAAGATCTGTAAGCACATTCCCTTTTAAATGCAGACTAGTTACCATGTTTAGACTTGTGTCAGTACTTATTTTTAAAATGCAAATTACAAGGTGATTTCATATCTACTTGATCTGGAAAAACATATGCCATTAATTAAAATAACATTTAGCTATTACACCAATATTGTTTTTTTGTCATATCTGTGATTTGTATATTTACTAAAAGCTGGATGACCATCATCAAATTGTGCTTATTCCAAAAAATGGAAAAGAAGGCCAAAATAGAGAGGACAATCATAAAATATAACTTTTAAGAATACTAAAAAAATAATATATTATCATCAAGCTCAGCACAGGTCCCTGTAAGTGCAGCTTATAATGAACCATAGCCATGGGACAATTATAGTTGGGGGCTCACCCTACTGGTTTGAGCCCCCGACTATAATTGTCCCATATCTATGGTTCTCTAGGGAGAGCCCCCAACTGTAATTGTCCCGTGTTTATGGTTCACTAAGTTGAGCCCCCATCTATAATTGTCCCGTGTGGATGGTTCACTACGGTGAGTCCCCAACTATAATTGTCCTGTGTGTATGGTTCACTAGGGTGAGCCCCTAACTATAATTATTCTGTGTCTATGGTTCACTAGGGTGAGCCCCCAATTATAATTGTCCCGTATTTATGGTTCACTAGGGTGAGCTCCCATTTATAATTGTCCAGTGTTTAAGGTTCACTAGGGTGAGCCCTCAACTATAATTGTCCCGTGTCTATGGTTCACTAGGATGAGTTCCCAACTATAAGGCAGTGTTCACACGGCTTATTCAAGCCGTAATTGCGGGACGGATTTCGCCCGCAGTTACGGCTTGAATAAGGGGCGGGACGGCGGCGGGGGCGCCGGCTCCATAGACAATGCATTATTTACGGCGCGTACACGCCGTAAATAACATGCATGTCACTTTTTTCCCCCCGCGGCGGATTCGCCGAGCGGGGAGGAGCAAACGGGAAACCATAGTCTCTATGAGAATTGTGGATTACCATAATGACAGGGACGGATTGGAGCCGTACTGCAGCGCAAATCCTGCGCGCAGTACGGCTCCAATCCGCGCCCAAATAAGCCGCGTGAACGAGGCCTAATTGTCCTGTGTTTATGGTTCACTAGGGTGAGCCCCCAACTATAATTGTCCAGTGTCTATGGTTATTAGCTGCAGTTACAGGGACCTGTGCTGAGCTTGACGGTAACGTATTTTTGATTTATAGTAATTTATTTTGTATTATTAAAAGTTATGTTTTATGGTTGTTCTATCTATTTTAGCCTATTTTTGTAACAGGGATTCTAAGGGCAGAAACATTGCCATAAAACTTGTTGTTTGAATTTATTCCAAAAAATGGTAAAAACTGCTAAGTAAACGTGGGTCTCAATATCTAAGGTCTAGGATAGAGAAATATATCTATAAGTTTTGTATGAGAGCATAAATCCAGTGTCTAGATTGCCTTGAAGTGCTAGGATCCAGGGTTTAAATGTGACCAAGGGCAACATCGCCATGGAGTTGTATGTTGTTCAGGCTCGCAAGAATTTCCTCCAGGAATTTAGAGTGTTACCTCAATGCCGTTTAGACCAATGTGAATGATGACAATCTCTGTACAATTCTGAGGAATGTGTTGGCACTATATGAATGAATACAATAAAATAACAATAACGTGCTATGTCTAGCGGCCTCATACTCACAATACTCACAACATGATTCGAACTTGCAGCTGGTAGTAGAAATAAGATGTGGATAAAAGGGTTTAAAAAATATTACAATCAAATTGAGAAGGACATCAGTTATGAAATATATATCTGAACCCCCAGACACTTCGATCCTACCACAGTGTTCAGCTCATATCTGGCCTTGGTGTTAAAAGGATTTGCACTCAGAAAGACCTGCAAGGCATTGTACTACGGTACTATTAAAACTCATACACATTCATCAAAGGTTGAAGACAACTGAATATGTTACACTGTAATAAAAAAAATAAAATGAGCAACTGAACTAGCATAGCGCCACCACAGGGCAAATGAAGAATTACATCAATGTGATGTGGACAGGCCAGGTCCTCTAAAGAGAAACGCTCAATGTAACTGTTCTCCAATAGATAAGGGTAGAGAGGTGGACTCTCCTTTACAAACTACATAAAACACAATTTTTTATGTTTTTAGTTTTAGACAATACCCTTAAAAACACCAGTGGAGATATAAGTGCACAGTAATACATTAATGGAATAAGAAATGTGAGACTTCCTTAAAACTGCATGAAATATAATCTATACGTTTCTGCTTATGTTTCCTTATAGACAACAGCTGTACCCACACACACTGCTAACAAACCATCTCAGTCTTTATTACGTGTCCTCCCATTGACTCTAAATTGGCTGCTACCCAGCTGGCACTTTCCCTGACTGGACTCCATTTACACTGACCATCCTCCAGTCCTGCACCTTCAATGACTTATTTCCGGGCTAATATTGACTGTGACAATCTACAAGCTTGAAACTCGCCTTTACTTGCCAACCATGCAAGCTTACAATCACACTGTCTTATCTTCTTGAAAAACTGCATCCTGCAACTCTAAATGACCAACCTTGAAGTCAGCACTGAATCTCAAGTGTAGACAACTGCTAATCCCTCTAAAAACTTGTATTATTATTTTCATTGACTACCCTCTAAGCTTCCCTACAGCCTCAAGCAGGCATGGACCCACTTTACAATCTATTTGGGGCTTCCACCAAATATTTTCTCTAAATGTAATTCCAATATGCACCCTCTCAATACATATCATCTAAATTTCTGGGCTTTCACACACAATACCACTATTTGGCCTCTAACACACATTATAAAAACTTTCTAAAGCCCGTGATAGCTTCATCTTCTACCTCGTTTCCATCTGCCATTCACCTGGACAAACTTTTAGTAGACTTCATTATGAATAAACATCAATACTGTATCCTTATAGGGGTTTTCTTGCTACAAAGATCATATCTGTAATGATAGGGACAGTAAAAATAAGCACGTTTGCAATTGGTTTGTATTACCTAAATAAGCAGCTATTTGCTAATCTATAAGGGGGTCTTAGTCTAAGGCCTCGTTCACACGGCTTATTCTGCCGCGTATTGGCGCCGTACTGCGCGCCGGATTTGCGCTTCAGTACGGCGCCAATCCGCGGCAGCAATTATGGTAATCCACTGCTCTCATTGAGAACAGTGGAATCCGTCGCTCCTCCCCGCTCGGCGAATCCGCAGCGGGGGAGAAAGTGACACGCACATTATTTACGGCGCGTACGCGCCGTAAACAATGCATTGTTTATGGGGCCGGGAGCGGCGCCCCCGCCGCGCTCCAGCCCCGCCCCCGTCCCTTATTCATGGCGGATTTGTGCGCTCAATACGGGGCACAAATCCGTCGAGAATAAGCCGTGTGAACACGGCCTAAGACTTTTCTTGTTGCCTAAAGCAACCAATCAGAGAGCCAGTTTCATTTTTTCAGCGCACTATATGAAATGAAAGGGGAACTCTGATTGGTTGCTATGGGTAACAAGGAAAGTCTTAGACCAAGACAGTTTTCATACATGTGGCCCTAAGTGTCTAGAGCTATTTCTGCAGCCTGGGGTTGGTTCACGCCCACTTTGCTGTTATTGGCTGCAAGATATTTAGTTCAACCCTGGACAGGACACGCCCCTTGTGCTGTGACAGGCTGTCCTGCACTCTCCTCTGCGATGTGTGAAAATGAAACAGAAAATGGCTTTCTGTGCTGGCTGCTGGCTGTATTCTCATTGTCTTTCACTCCCTCTGAGCTATGTAATAAAAGCTTCTTGAGCTCTCTATGCTCCTTTCACAGTGATAGTGTCACGAGTGGTCCCGCAGCCCCTCGCCCGGGCTGCGGGCGCACTCGTGCTGCCGCCCGTCGGGTCCCGGCCTTCCCCCTTTACCTCTCCGCGCTCCCCCGAGTCCCTCCCTCCTCTGGCCGCCGGTATGCGCATGCCCGCGCCGGTTCTCAGGGGGATTAAAGGCCCCCCCACCCCCCAGTACGCCCATTATTTGGTAATGGCTGGCAGTGACCCTATTTAACCTCCTTCCTTCCAGGTCACCTTTGCCGGATCTTTAGTGCCTACTGTCCCTTAGAGAAAGCGTCTTCAGCCTCCATAGCCTGTCTTCCGTGTACCGAACCTTTACCTCCTGCATCTCGACCACAACCTTTGCCGCCTGTCCTGACCTCCTGGCCTGTCCCCGACTTCCGCCTACGTCTCTCGATTGTTGTAACCACGCACTGCTTGTGCTGCCACCGCAATCAAGTCACGCAGTGGGACGACCTGGTAGTTGTCTCCGCCGCTAGCAAGTCCATCCCGCTTTGCGGCGGTCTCTGGTGAAAACCGGGTTTCTACTTAGATTCCGCCCCCTGGTACGGCTTACACACATCGCTTGCGGTGGTCCAGTCGGATCCACTACCAGTAAAAAAACATCCGTTTACAGTAAGATCCGGCCATGGAATCCCGCCAAGGTACCTTTGCCCGTGATCCGGATCTCACGGCGAATAGAGGCTCAGCAGTCCTCACACAACTGCGAACAAGCCCAGCAGCTTAATCGTTGTCCGCCATCTGGCAGCAGCTCCTGGCTAACCACACCCGCCGACACCGCCTCCTGTGCGACGCCTCCGTCAGCACCTGGGACTTCTTGGGCTGCGCCTACCATACCCTACAAGTTTTGAAGGGGCCTCCAAACTGTGCAGGGAGTTTATTACCCAGTGCTCTATGCCAACCAAATTGAGTTAATGGTCTGGTCAATTCCCCACTGATACGATCTAAGTGGCCTTCCGGGTCAGTCTGCTGTCCGGGAAGGCTCTAGCTGGGGCCACCCCTCTCTGGACTCGGGCGATCCGGTGACGACGGACCTACAGGCTTTCCTCTCAGAGGTCCGCAGTGTCTTCGAAGAGCCGGCACGGGGCAAACCTCTGGCAGAGACCGCTCTACTGAATCTCAGCCAGGGTGACTCCTCGGTCGGCGACTACGCAGGCGATTTCGACCCTGCGTCAGAACTGACCTTGAACGACGCCGCTCTTTGTGCCACTTTCAAAAAGGGCTTGTCCGGCAGAGTTAGGACGCCCTACGCGGCTAGAGAGATCCCGTCCTCCCTAAGCGACTGATCCACCTTTAGCCACTCGGATCGAGTTCGTCGCCGAGTGGGGCCAATGAGGAACTACGCCAGAACGAGATCTTGCCCGACACTCGCCGTTTGCCCTCGCCTGGTTCCTGGTCCTTCCAAAGACCACAGCTGCCACTTTCCTCTCCCAACCAGTGAAGAACCCCATGCAGGTGGACCGGGCACATCTGTCGCGAACAGGAGCGTCCCGCCGTCGGTCAGAGAAATTGTGCCTTTACTGTGGCCAGCCCGGATCACTTTCGCAATGGTTGCCCCCGCTCGCCCACAGCGGGCAGGGAAATGCCCGCACCTAGGTTATGTCATGAAGGCGTCCCTCAGGTGTGAACACTTCCTCTCCACGCCTTACATGGAGGTGAGGTCTCGTCTGGTTCCGGACTCGTTTTTCGTGTGCCCCGCCTTTCTATGACTCTGGGATCCGCCGGAACTTTATCACGCCACCCAGGTGTCCCAGTCTCGCCTCCGGTGAACCCCGTCTGGAGAAGCCCTTGGTGAAATCCTCCGTGAGTGGTGAGCCTCCTTAGTGAGGGCCATTCGGTACTGACGCAAAGCATTATCCCTCCGCGTGGGGGCCTTACACAGGAGGAGATCACCTTTTTACGTCCTCCCTCGGTCGTCCCTCACGGACCCTCTTAGGGCCTTCCGTGGCTACAGCTCCATGCCCCCGACCCTCGACAGGAAAACCGGGAGTTCGCGCTGGTGTTCCGACAGCCAGAAAAGGGGTTCAACTGTCCTCTCAGTTCCGTGGCCAGTCCGTCCATTCCACCTCACCAGTCTTACAGTTCCTGCCCAGGTCTGTCCCGCTGAATACCGGACTTACGCAGACGTCTTTCGGAGAAAGGCCGAAACCCTTCCTCCTCATCGCCCCTATGACATCCCATTGACCTCCTTCCTGTGACCAGTCCTCCTCGAGGTAGAGTTTACCCCGTTGTCTAGACAGAGACTCCAGGCCATGTCGGACTAATCCGTGATGAACCTGCAAAAAGGGTTTTATACCAAGTCCTCACCAACCCCCGGAGCTGTTTTTCTTTGTACAGAAGAAGGAAGGTTCTCTTCTCCGTCCTTGCATCGACCTACCGGGGTCTGAACCACATTACCGTGAAAAACCGGTATCCGTTGCCCACTAATTTACAGAACTCTTTGACCGTCTACAGGGAGCCTAGGTTTTCCTCCAAAATGGACCTGCTCGGGCATACAGACCTCATCAGGATCCGTGAGGGAGATGAGTGGAAGACGGCGGTTTAATACCCCCGACTGGTCACTTGAGTATCTAGTAAAATGCCATTCAGTCTGTGCAAATCCTCCTGTGGTCTTTTCAGGAGTTCGTAAATGACTCTACAGGACCTGCTCTACACGTGTGTCATCGTTACCTGACACATCTTGGTTTTCTCCCCTGACCTCCGACCATCTATCACAGATGCGCCTAGTCCTGCAACGCCTTCGCACAACCGCCTGTACGCCAAATTAGAGAAATGCGTGTTCCATCATCCAGTCTGCCTTTTCTCGGTACATCGTCTCCGACCGTGGCCTGCAAATGGGACCCCCAACTAAAGCTGTCTGCTATCCTGCAATGCCACGACCTGTTGGACGCCGACCATACACGTTTTTTGGGCTTCGCCATTATACAATCGGCAGTTTATACCACTTCTCTACACTGGTGGCTCCATTGTGGCCTCTCACCGGGGGGGAAGAAAGGCTAATCCCAAATGTATCCACCGCGGCCTGAAAGGCCTTCTCGGATTTGTAGTCAGCCTTTCATCCGCACCTATTTTTGTCACGCCCTGACCCTGAGAAGCCTTTTTCTCTGGAGGTGGATGCCTCTCGGTGAGGGCCGGAGCTGTTCCTTACTCAAAAGGCCCAAGGGAAAACCATCACCTGCGGGTTTCCTTCTCCAAGAACCTTCTCGTCGGCTGAGAGGAACTATGCTATTGGGACCGAGAATTACTCGCTATCCAAGATGGCGCTGGGAGGAGTGGCGCATCTCCTGAGGGAGCTCGTCATCCTTTTGAGGTATATACGGATCACCAAAAACCTTCAGTATCTCCAGTCGGCCCAGCTCCGTCAATCCTCGCAAGTCACGGTGGTCTCTTTTTTTTTCAAGATTTAACTTCCGATCCATTTTCGCCCGGGCCGAAAAAGACATCAGGGCGGATGCTCTCTCTCGCGCATCTGACATCACATGGAGAGGAGCCGGCCAGCCCCAACACATTATACTCCGGAACGCCTGATCCAAGCAGCCACCTGTCCTTCCTTCGGGCAGATACCCCCTGGCAAGACCTATGTTAGGCCGTCGCTGCGCAGGAGGAATACTGAATTAGGGGACATTGCTCTTTGATGGCAGGACATCCTAGGGGGCCCGAAGATCTTCCATTAGATCTCTCGGTTCTACTGTGGCCAGGCTGGCTAAAAGGATACCTAAGGACTTCGTGTATGCCTGTGCTACATGTGCTCGGAAAAAGGTACCCCGCCACAGTCCTTCCGGGCTGCTGCGACCCTGCCTACGCCAGTATTTCCATGGTCCCATGAGGCGATGGTGATTTCATCACCGAACTTCATCCTCTTCAGTAACACTGTTGACTGGTTCATTACGGATAGGTTTTCCGAAGATGTCGCACTTCGTGCCCACTGTCCGGGTTACCTTCCTCACCACGTCTTGCCTCCCTTTTCTTATTCACTGTGTTCCGCCTGCACGGTCTGCCCCCAACACAATCGGTTCTGATCGTGGGGTGCAGTTCGTGTCCCAAAGGTTCTGGCGCGCAATCTGCTCGCGATTGCAGGTGAAAGTTAAGACTTCTCTTCGTCTTACCATCCGCAATCTAACGGCAGGTAGAGAGGGTCAATCAATTCTGGGAGCTTACTACGTCATTTTGTGTTTCTGCCCGCCAGGATGATTGGGCCAACCCCTACCCTGGGCCGAATTTTCATACAAGCTCGTTGGACTCAGGGCTTAGCAGGCGCGTCTCCCTTCTTTATTGTATATGGCCAGGCATCCTCCCCCTCCTCTCCCCCTGTCCCTCCCTCCTCCGAGGTTCCCTCTGTAGATGCCATGGTCCACGACTTTATCTGGCATTTGGGAGCAGACTCGTCATTCCCTGCGGCGTGGCTGCTGCCCGTATGAATGCTCAGGCGGACAGAAAGAGGAGACCGGCCTCCAACCTTGTCTCCCGGGAGACAAGGTCTGGCTGTCGCAAATATGTCAGGTTAAAAATCCCCACTACATGCTGGTCCGCGGTCTCCTTGGGACCTTTGAAATCCTGAGCCTTGTATTAATCCAGTAGCATATAAGTCTCCGACTCCCACCCTCCAGCAGATCCCAAATTCTTTTCATGTATCCCTCCTGAAGCCCTTCGCGTTGAACCGCTTCTCCAGAAAAGTTGCCCCCCCCTCTCCTGAGGCTGAAGCCTCCAACATAATTGCGGTCAAAGAGATCTTGGCTATGAATCGGTTAGGGTAAACAGGCAATTCCTGGTTGATTGGGAGGGATTCGGTCCGGAGGAGAGATCATGGAGCCTGAGAGAATATCCTGGACCGCGGTCTCGTGTTGAGGTTCCTCCGAACAAAAAGAAGGAGGAGGCGCTAAGGGGGGGAGGGGTACTGTCACGAAGTGGTCCTGCAGCCCCTCGCCCGGGCTGCAGCGCACTTGTGCTGCCGCCCTCGTCCGGCGGCAACTGCCGGTCCCGACGGGTCGGGTCCGGCTTCCCCCTTACCTGTCTGCGCTCCCGCGTCCCCCGTCCTCCTGGCGGCCGTTATTGCGTCATGCCCGGCGCCTTAGGCGCGGCGCGCTCCGGTATTCGTCCAGGGATTTAAGGGCCATGTACGCCCATTATTGGTAAAGGGCTGGCAGGTGACCCTATTTAACCCCTTCCTTCCGTTCACCATTGCCGATCTTTTAGTCCGTACTGCTTAAGAGAAAGAGTCTTCTGCCTCATAGCCTGTCTTTCCGTGTTACGAACCTTTACGCTCTGCTCTCTCGACCACGAACCTTTGCCGCCCTGTCCTGACCTCCCGCCTGTCCCCTACCTCGCCTACGTCACCACGATTTTGTACCACGCACTGCCTTGGCTGCCACCAGCAAGCAAGTCCACGCAGTGGGGCGACCTGGTAGTTCTCCGCCGCAGCAAGTCCCATCCCGCTTTGCGGCGGGCTCTGTGAAAACCGGGTTCTACTTAGATTCCCCCCCTGGTTGGTTTTACCCCCGCTTGGGGTGGTCCAGGGATCCACTACCAGCCCCCCTTACAGATACCTACGAAAGGATCTGGAAAATTTACTCAGTCTCTGCTGCTAGATTCACTTCCCCCATAAACACACCCTTATAACTTTTCCCCCCCCCCCATATAAACAGCCCTATACACTCTGCCCCCCCGTACCTCCCCTGATAACAAAAGGGGGGCCCAGAGTACATTTTTACATTTTTTTAAAAATTTTCAGCTTATTATAACTGTTTACCCCAATGCAGGTTTCTGGTTATAAAGTTTGGAGCCTGGGAGAGAGGTGAAGCTCGGGCAACATGAGAACGACCATTGAGGAGGTCTGCAGAGCTGTGACATCCTCTCTCCTCCCCCTGCCAACAGAAAATGATGACGACTCAGGAGAGCAGGGAAACACACCTACTGGAGGAGGGGGGGGGACAGCTTACGGGGGGGGGGGGAGGACCCGCCCCTTGTTTTGAAGTTGTAAACTTGAGAGAAAGCTCAAGATGCCCGTGAAAGCTTAATGGAAAACCCTTTAAATTTTTCCATATCTCTTAAAATCCGTTATTGTGTTCTACAATATTCTTGGCCTTCAAATCCTCAAAGCTTCCATGTTACAAATCTTCATATACCTCTCTCTATATTCTACAGTCTAATAGTAAAGGTCTTACTTAGAGTTTAGATGTAGTCCTAATCTGTCCAGTCGTACTATACATTGACACAGTACATTAGTTTAAGCTTCTTTATGGTGTTTGACTCTTTCAGGTTAAATTTTCCTTCTGTCCTCATACCTGATGGCCAATGTGTTGCAGGTCCCACGATGGCAGAACATGATAACACCTGGGCCCCCCAAACTAACTTCTTACCAAGCTTAAACTCACAGGGCCTCAGACGAGGATCCTCTAATATGTCCAGCCGCCTTTTCTTCCTCCAGCAACGAGCAGGATACGTATAGATCTGTCCCGGTGACAAGCCTAGATTCGACACAGAAGAAGTTTAGGGTGTTAATATAATTTCAGATTGCCATGTCGGAAAGGTATACCAAAAAAATAACAGAAGAGAAGCACAGGAAAAGACGTGCAACAGGCAGAGATGCAAGGATCAGTTAATATCTGATGATGATATTGGCAGAGGACAGGCTATGAGACGCTGCCTTGCTTGTCCTTGCTAACAAATAGGATCTGTTCAATATGACACATTAAAAATTAGGTCTGCACTCAGTTTGTCATATAAACTGCTACAATTACATATATAAGCAAGTTCACCTTGTCATGCAGTTAATCGAATGACAGGAAGATGAAATATTCTCCCATATGATGAAATGATCAGAGCAGACTCGAGTTCTTGTATAGTTAAAAATTGCAAACCCACAGATTATTTTTCTAATTAGAAGAGGAATTAAATGTATTCACTGAAACAGGTAGGGTGCGTTCACATGGCAAAGACCAAATTCTGGTTGGATTTTCCGACCGGTATTTAATATTTCTTTGGCAATGAGGGGGTGGCTTTTGTCTGTGGTTTGCGGATTCAAGCCTTTCCCTTTCACACCCAAATGTTCATGTTCTGCCCAAAAACCGGCGGAAGAATGAATATGTTAAGTTTTTCGTTACGTCGGTGGTGTTAAAAAAAAAGTCCGGCGGAGAATCCAAGCAGTGTGGACTGCTGCACAGATTTTCTATTAAAATCAATGTAAATGGTTGACAGTCGCTTTACAGACGTTTTCAAATGCGAAAACCGTCTGCAAAACCGACTGAAAACCTGTGACGTGGGGACAAGCCTTAAGATCCATTGATAAGCAATTTGGGACTAGTCAATTTTTGGGAGTATTGGACGTTTTTAATGAAATCAAAGCAAAACCACATTTATCTACAGGTTACTGGAATTGCTGCAGATTTTACCTTTAGATTTGCACAGCCAAAATCCACCAAAATATGGGGAATTTAGAGGCTTAGACGGAGAAATGACAAATGAAGTTTAATATTGATAAATATAAGTTCATGCCCTTGTGCTAAGGAAACAAAATGTACAAATATGTACTAAATAGTCTGATACTGGGTAAAACTACCACTGAAGAAGACTATTGGTGGATGGAAGTCTTTAATTTAGTGATCAATGCCAGGCAGCTTTTCCAAAGGCAAATAAAGAAATGAGATCCATTAATAAAGGCATAGATGCTCAAGAAAAGCAATTTGCCTCTGTACTAATTAGGCCTCGTTCACACGGCTTATTCTGGGGCGGATTGGAGCCGTACTGCGCGCCGTATTTGCGCTGCAGTACGGCTCCAATCAGTCCCAGTAACTACGGTAATCCACAGTTCTCATAGAGAACTGTGGATTCCGTCTCTCCTTCCCGCTCGACGAATCCGACGCGGGGGGTGGGGGGGGGGAGATAAGTGACATGCACATTATTTACGGCGCGCCCCCACCCCTTATTCAAGCCGTAACTGCGGGCGAAATCCGTCCCGCAATTACGGCTTGAATAAGCCGTGTGAACACTGCCTTACTGTTAAGGCCATTGTGCTGTATGGAGTATTGTGTACAGTTTTGGGCTCCGGTTTCATAGATGAATTGGAGCGGTTGCAGAGGACGGCGACCAAGTTGGTTAGAGGAATAGGTGGATTGGATCAAACTTCGGCTTATTCAGTTTGGAAAACAGAGAACTTAATTACCATGTACAAACATGGATGGACAGTACAGAGATCTCACTCATGATCTTTCTACCTGTAGGTCTGTCACCAATGATAAGCCGGCATCCTCTACATCTTATCATAGACAGGGATTCTTTACTGTAAGAGCGGTGAGACTATAGAACTCACTGTCACAAGAAGTTGTGATGGTGGATTCATTAAACAAGTTCAAGAAGGGTTTAGATGCTTTTCTTGAAATATGTTATACTACAAGTTATGGTTACTAGAGTCTGGAGATGTCTTTTTTCAACTTTATTAACTACTGTAAGTAACTATGCAGACTTTTCTGTGGAGTCATGTCGGATTGGTAGCAAGATCTGTGGCAGTAATGTGGACCCAACCTTATGGAGTTTTAACGTGGATGTGCCATGAACGCATGATGTGCTATTTAGGGGTAACATATTATCACAACAACTCCAAATAGCTATTATACCAAACTTCACAAAAAATATAGCGCTATTTGTTTAATAGCCGGAAGAATACAGCAAAGACATAGTTGAGAGCCAAGTGTATTCATGAGCTCGGTGCTCCCCAGCCATTTGAGTGACTGACAGCCGCTCATGTATGTGCTTGTACACATCAGCAGATGTCAGTCATTGGTGAGAAGGAAAAAGGAGCGCTATGCTCATAAACACAGTGGACTCATCACTATCGGATTTTGTTCACACCGCTTATTTACGGGGCGTAATTACGCCGTGTGGACGGCGGCGGGAGCGGGGGGCCGGCACCTCGCCGGCTCATAGACTTTCAATACCAGCGGCGCGTATACGCCGCTGGTAATTCACATGTCACTTATCTCCCCCCGCGGCGGATTCGGGGAGAGGAGACGTAATCCATAGTTCTCTATGAGAATTGTGGATTACCGCAATGACTGGGACATATTCCAGCTGTAATTCGCACACTACGGCGCGTAATTACGGACTGAAATACGTCCCATTTTAAGCCGTGTGAACATAGACTCAAAGGGACTGAATACCCCAATCTTATCAGATCATGCAGGTATATAGACACAGACATTTATCCTGATGCTCCCAACTGCAAGATGACCAATCCAACAGATACAGGAAACTCTGGAACGCCGTCCCAGATACATTGGGGCAGATTTATTGATCATATCTAATTTCAGTTAAATTACCAGTTGGTAAACACTTCAGTTCACACAATGGGGCAGATTTATTAATACTGTCCAATACTTAGTCATTAAACTTAAACTAGACAGTCTAAACATTTGTCAGATTTATTATAGTGTTGATAAATCTGGCACTTCTTTAGACTGTCTAATTTGAGTTTACGCTTTCTAGCGAAGTTTGTCCCACTAATTGCGATAAATTTATGGCACATTGTTTGCCGTACGTCGTCGCATACAAGGCCTTTCCACTTCATATAAACCAACCCTATCGGAAAAGTCACCCCCCTGTTGTCAACATGGCACCAACGTGTTTAAAAAGTGTCTAAAATACATTATAAATGTGGTGTAAAGCATGCACACCAGTATTATTGGGCAAATTGCACCAGATTCCTAGCGCAACTGCCATAGAGGATCTTCTCCATTATATTATGGTTAATGCAGGATAAGGGGGAAGAGCAGGACACAAGGATTCCCTCCTTAGTGTTCACTGAATCCTGGCGTCACATATTTCCCCTTCAGGCCTTGTACTAATCAAGACTCTCTATACAGGGCCTCATTTATGAAAGCTGTCTAACAGTAAGACTGTCCTTGTTGCCCATAGCAACCAGTCCGAGCCCATAGCAACCAATCAGAGTTCAGCTTTCATTTCTTACACTGCACTGGAAAAATAAAAGCTGAGATCTGATTGGTTGCTATGAACTTTGATTGGTTGCTATGGGCAACAAAGACAGTCTTACTGCAAAACAGCCTTGATAAATGAGGCCCAGTGAGTTTAAACCTGCAGTGTTTCCTTACTCGCTGTGACCTTTACAAACCAACCAAATATTAGTTATTATTTTCTAAATTGTATTGAAAAATAATCTAGTTGATTGCTTTGGTTGGATATAAGGAGACTTTCACATGCTGTGCATCTGAATTCCTGCAGTGAAGGGTGTATTGAGTAGGCTCAGGCGCTGAGCCTGTCCCGTACCCGGCAGACGCCGGCTATAGTTAAAGGGGTTGTCTCACTACAAGGATTGCTTTTTATGTTAAAGATCTTGCAAAAACAAGTCACTTCGCAATATGTGTCCATTAACAGTATCCTACCTATTCTGAGATATCCCTCTTGTATGGTGCTCAATCTAATGTCTATTCTACAGACCGTTTGATCTCTCCTGATAGGCTGCCGCACTGGTTGCTATGGCTACAGACTGGCTTCTACTGCAGCTGTAGAAGCCCGTAAACACACCCCTGAATTCAATTAACCAAGAAAAATCGACTGAAGTAAGATGAATCAATGTAGTGAGACAACCCCTTTAACAGCCGCAACCTGCCACCAGCGGCTGGGACCGGAGATAACATAGGAAAATTTTAAAAAATTATAAAGTAAGAAAACACGGAGAAAACTGTATAAATTTGATATCACAGGAATTATATTCATCTGCAGAATAAATATTATATGTTACCTATACCACAAGATGAACTGGTGAAAACAAATCCCCTCTCTTTGCCGCACAAAAAAATAAAAAAAAATGGCGCATTTGCATTTATTCCCAATTCCAACCCACAAAGAATTTCTTTCTAGTTTCCCAGTGCATTGTATGGTATGGGAAGAGTATGGTCACACAAGGGCTTAAAAAGGTAAATCGGCACTGTAATTTTCCGTGCTGAATCAGCGTTGTTTCCTTGTCGGAATTTCACACTTGTAAGGGTATGTTAACACGGCGCATTTGTAGAGCGTAATTCGTTGCGTAATTGCGCTTAAATACATCAGAATTACGCTCTGCAAATAGGGCAGCTCTCATTGAGATCTATGAACACCTGCCGTTTTCCCTGCCACACAATACGAGGTGGGAGAAAGAAGTGACATGTCACTTCTGACCCACGTTTATGCGCTGGGGAAAGTGAATGTCTGTGAGAGCGCTTCAGAAGTACACACTGACCAGCACGTACTTCTGAAGCAACCGGCATATAGCAGGCGTATAGCGGAACGCTCAGTACACGCCGCTATACACTGCAATACGCCATGTGAACATATCCTAAGAGTGGAATTCCAACGTGGAAATTACACTGATTGTCCAAAACAGATTTTCTGCCTCCCATACTTAGTATCGTCATACTTAGTAGCATCTGGATGACGATGCTGATTTTACATTGCAATCAATGGAAGGTGTTCTACTGTCGGTTTTCTGTCGTTTTTGACTCTTTTTTGGGGGCAGATTACGCATCTAATCCACCCCAAAAAAAGCGTCAAAGCCAGCTTTGGTATCATTAAAAAGTCCATCTAGTTCCACAAATAAGAAGCCCTCCTTCTGTAATACCAACAGAAAAATGGTGGCACTTGGAAGGTGGGGAGGAAATCTGCAAAGCAAAATAATAAAAGTGTCCACACTTTAGGAGTCAACATTGCGGTCAGTGGAAGATGTACACCAGTGTGTAGTTAGTACAGTTGCCTTCTGTTGTTAGTATAACTATAGTGAAAGTCTACAACAGACCTGGGCATTGTACTGCCCGTGGGCCTCATCCGGCCCTCTAGCTGGTCGGATATGGCCTGTGGCGTACGCTGCCCAGGACTAGAAATAGTAGCGCTGACGGCCGGCCATGGCCGGGTAGCGCTGAGAGACCATGGCGGGCCGTCAGCGCTACCCAGCATTTGTGAGTTGGGCAGCGACGCGATGAAATCAGCTCATCGCGACGCTGCCTCTCCTCGCCGCATGGAGTAATTACTCTGTGCAGCCGAGGAGCTGCCGGTGGAGCATCCTGGCGCTGCAATGTGATGACATCATCACGCCGCCAGCCTCGGGCAGAAGAGGGAGACGCTCGGTGGAGAAGCAGGTAAGCTGGTAAGGTGAGTATCACTGTTATTATTTTTAATTTTATTTTTAATTTCTACATACCTACCTGTGGGGAGCAATAACTATCTATATACCTACCTGTGGGGAGCAATAACTATTCATAATATTTACCTGCCTGTGGGGAGCAATAACTATCTACATACCTGCCTATGGGGAGCAATAACAATCTATATACCTGCCTATGGGGAGCAATAGCTATCTATATACCTGCTTGTGGGGAGCTATATCTATATACCTGTCTGTGGGGAGCTATAACTATATACCTGTCTGTGGGGTGCTATAGCTATCTATATACCTGCCTGTGGGGTGCTAAATCTATCTATATACCTGCCTGAGGGGACCTACATCTATTTATATACCTGCCTGAGGGGACCTGTATCTATATACCTGCCTGACTGGGGGAGCTGTATATACCTACCTCACTGGGGGACATATCTATATACCTGCCTCACTGAGGGTACAGAGTAAGTTTTCACAAAAATAAACCCCAAAAAATAAATTTTTCCCGTTCACCCTATGTTTTTTTGTTTTTTTTTAAGTACGGCCCTCTAAAACCATCCCACTTTCTCATGCAGCCCCATGGAAAGATTAATTGCCCAGCCCTGGTCTACAACATGCTTTATAAGCAGTTCTCTTATAAAGGTTACAACCATTTAAGGCACCATGTTCTCATGTGATCTGTATATCATACAGTCCGTACCTGGTCCTCGATGTGTCTTCTCCATCCAGATATAGCAATTATTCTGGGCAACACCAGTCTGAGAGTCCAGGAACGGCAACCTCATACTTCTCTCTGCGCATAGACGGGCGTTATAACTGCGGCAATGTTCTATGGCTTCTCGGTAGAAGTCCTCTCCCAGCCTGCAGGGACAAAAGACCATCCATGTTAGTTAAGATTCAACATCCCATCCAAGCATCGTGTCGATTTGGGTATTTTCATGCTCGATTACCCAATGAGCCATCTTTCCGCAATTTGTTCCTACTAACTTTACACAATCGGTAATGGATATAGTGATCCAGTAATTAATGCACAAATTAAAGTAGGTTTACGCTGAAAGTTTTCTGCCGTTATTCAACTTAAAATGACAGTTCTCTAGAATTACTTTTATAATATGAAATTTCTTGAGATGCCAAATCCCCAAGTCTTAATGTTTCATCGTTATTAAAGAGTTATATAGTTTTTTAATAAAGTATTGATTAATAATGAATGCCTAAGTGAATTGAAGTATCAGTCTAGTGCCGAGGATTCATAAAGGTTGCTCAATTTTCAGAGATTAGAACAGAAATAGTCTGTCTAAGCTATGTGAATTTTTAGCCTTTATATTCATTTATCTTGGTTACATTGGGTCCTACTGCTCTCCATATCACTAGCACCAAAGGACTCCTAAGCACCCTGGAATTGCATAGCACCTACTCTACATAGTGGTACCACCTAAAGACTAGATGTTCCACAATGTGTTGCCCACACAGTGATTTAGGTGTCTATCATACACAACATTTGTCCCACTTATGGTCCTGAATCTTTTTCGACTCCAATAAAAAGAACTTACATTTGAGATGTAAATGATCCCTATCACTACGTGTGGTGTTTTGGGGCAATGTCTGGACTGTACAACTATTTGCCATGGAGTTCGAAAGATCCTTGGGTCATATATGGCGCCTTAGTAACTAGTAGTAGTGTAGGTAATCTATAAGTACTTAGGGTGACATGTATGATTTTTGGTGTTTAAACTGCAATTTTTATGCGCATATAAATGGTATAGAATGCGCTTGATTTATGTACCCGGTCTAGTGCGGGTCATAAATCAGGCACATTCTAGTGCATAAACATTAATTCTGTCTCAGGTAAACCACTTCCAAAGTGGTTTACCTGTTCTAGCACTAATGCGCCTGGAATTGCAGTAACAAAGCTATAAATTAATAGCTTTGTATGGTTCTAGTGTGCCCGGCCTCCCGCACGCCCCCCGAAATTAGGCGCATTACAAAGTGCCAAGGACACCCTGTTATGCGCCTGATATTGGCGTACGGGCCATTTTAAACTATCGCGAACAGGGCTGTGCTAGATGATGGGCTGAAAAGACGCAAGACTTCTGGCGCAGCCCCGTTCACACATGTCGCCCATAGTGTCGAACTGGGGTGCCAGAGGCCTACCAGTGGAATTGATTTTGGGGGTCCACCAGTGAAGTGGAATCTTAGGTGGAGTTAATTCTTAGGACCCATCCTACAGCTACTGTACATGACTATACATACTGCACAAGTCTTCCACTGTATCTCTTGCTTTCTGCCTCTTTTTTCCCTGCTTTTCTCCCAAAACAGCAGTCCAGTGGCACACAAGGGGTTTCCCCTACTCCCCTGTGGACCAATCTGAGCCTGTATGTACCATACAGACATGTGTCAAAATACTATACATTAGACAGAATCTGAAGATTGCTCATTTGTGGAGTGCTGCTTCATACTTTATATCATATAGCAGGATTGGCCGGCTTGAGAACCGCAATAATATTAGCTACAGTACCTGAGACCCAATGCTGGAAGCAGAAAAGCTCTCGGCAATGCATTTTTTTTTTCCATTTTAAGCTTCATCCACTCTATTCCTCCAGAACTAAACCTGGTTGTAATCTCAATTTGCCATTTTTCAAATGTTCCCAAACATAACAATACCAATGGACTTTGAATTGTTCTAGTCCTCATAGTATACGGTCCACAAACTATGGACTTAGGGTATCCACATAATGGTGCCATTCTACCAAGGCTGGGTCAAAGTATTCTGGTGCCCTTGGCAAATAAGGCACAAAGTGCCCTCCAAATGGAAAACTTAGGTCACTCCATGTCTTCTTGCTCCCCCTTTTTTGCCTGGGATGATGTGGCGCCGTAGGCGATCGCCTAACTTCGCCTACCCATTGTCCCGGCCCTGCATTCTACACATATTCAACAGACGTATATCTTTTTAATATCTGTTCAATATCTCTATACAGACGTATAGGTTGACTAGTAACATACGTGCAGTAATAACAGAAAGACACACAATGTCCCGTACCATTGTGCCCATCACACAGAATTGCATGTAAAACTGTGCTTCTGCATGGCTGTGACTATAAGAAAATCACACGACGGTGCCCACAAAGTACTTACTGTACAACAGCGACCACACAGATGTGCTGGGCACAATGCCAACATAATACAACAATCTTCTTACCTATTATTTAATGCTTTCTAATAACATTTGAACAACCAATGTGGCTATCCCTTCTTGTGTCCATCAGCACAAGTGATCTGAGTCATGTCTATAATAGTGCGGTATTTCAGAATATTTCTAAACTGTATTCTGGAAACGTAGGCTCTGTTCACACATGGTGGAATTTCTCTGTATCTGCAGTACAGATTCTGCACCTCAAATCCTCAGCAATTTCCAGTATAATATATGCAGATGGCCTTTTGAATAAATGTATAAAGAAAAATGAACATACAGCGGATTTTCAGATTATGCGGAAAAACAATGGATGTTCACCACAAATTTCACCCTTTCAATACAAATGGTAAAATAAACAATGAATCCGGAGGCAGAATCCTCGGAACAATCTGCACATAATGAGTGTGAACTCCTATTTTTATGAGTTTGGAGAGTAGGGTGCCGAAGGTACAATGCCCTCGCGCCGCGAGTACAGGGCAACAATCTGAAAATAAAAAAATCTTTATAGTGAATATACTGATACCAAGGTTTACATACCAAAATGCAGTTACTATGGAAAAAAAAGAGAAAAGACAAGAGAGCTTCCTAGTGTAATATAGTTACATAGTTAGTACGGTTGAAAGAAGACACGTGTCCATCAAGTTCAACCAAGTTACCTCAATAAAATCTCATGGAGTTGTCTGTCTTTTACTCACCTTCTTAGGTTGTGCATTTAGACGTCAAAACTCCCTTATACGCTTGATCTATAGATTGCAATCAGTCACTAATCCAAAGTTCCTTGGCGGCTGCAGCTTCTCCAACGCCCTGACCTCTCAAACGAATGAGGGTCGGTAACAATGAAAATCAAAAAACCTGGTTTAGACTATTTCACTAGGAAAAAAGCGCAATGGGAGTAAAAGCGCAAAAAACGCCTATAATAAAGACGTATCTTATTCAGCTAAAGAACAACGCGTTTTGTGCTTGTGGCACGTCATCAGGTTCATGAACGTGTCTTTAGCTGAATAAAATGCTTCTTCATTATAGGTGGTTTTTGCGTTCTTACTCCTGTTGCGCTTTTTTCCTGGTGAAATAGTCTAAACTGGGTTTCTGCTAACTGTCGAAAATGACGACAGAGTTTTTTACTTTCATTATGCAGTTACTATGGGACCCGTAAAAAAAGACCAACTGAACCTAACCTTCTCTATGGACCAAATGAACCTGCAAATAACACCCCCATTCCAAAATTATGGCAAGGTAAGCAGACGGGTAAAAGGGGATAGGATACCATTCTAACAAGCTCAGGGACCTCCTGTCCAAAGAAGCACAAACACGGTGGCTTAAAACACCAGCAAGGGGCATCATTTTAGACGTTGTTTGTAAACCTCTGACTTTAAAAACACTGTATTCAAAGGATTTCAATCATCATTTCTGTATTCCCTGTTATAAACATTTTCGCAATATTTTAAATTTTCCTCACTTACTGCCTCAATATAGCGATTATGTAAAAATTTCTCATTTCGCCCCATCTCTAATACTAATTTCTAATGCTTGGGACAAAACTGATTATTTTCCTTTCCTATAATCTGAAGATTTTATCTAGAGTACAGTCGTAAAGCCTCTACTACAGAGCTCTTGTCACATCTGTTGGTGTCAACATTTCAGTTTAACCAGTCCAGGTGCAGATTATGGAGTGCTAAAATATTCGGGTGTGAAATATTTCCTGAATAATTATCGTGCTTATTAACGGCTTCTAAGCAGAGAAATAAATTACTTTCGATAACCCCTATGAACACTGGTACAGCAAAACATATCTCGTGAGAGCAACGTATATTAGTCACATGTCCAGTTCGCTCTTACGTGTGGGTTTGAGGCCCCTATGCTATGGTTGTATCACACTTTGTCACCAACTCGCATTGATATTACAATACATTGCAACCTTGATGTGATTGAATGAATGAATCGTGTTAGTTCTCACCCTGTGATACCCTTACCCAAAAGGAAATTTCTGCAGCTGTCCTATTGCAGTATTTTACCTTTTTACCTTACCAAATATACAATTGTCAACTATTCAGCTTCTCCAGTGTAGTAGAGTCATCTCTTTATCTATTGCAGACCATGGGTGTCAACTATTGATGTCAACTATTCATCTATCCGAGGCCACTGGTGTCACCTATTTAATTATCCTAGACAGCTTGTGCCACTTCCTTATGACCACTGATGTCACCTCTTCATTACTCCTAGATCACTGACGTCAACTCTTTCGCTCTACTTGACCACTGACGTCAACTCTTCCGCTCTACTTGACCACTGGTGTCAACTCTTCCGCTCTACTTGACCACTGGTGTCAACTCTTCATCTCTCCCAGATCACTGGTGTCAACTCTTCCGCTCTACTTGACCACTGACGTCAACTCTTCCAATCTACTTGACCACTGACGTCAACTCTTCCAATCTACTTGACCACTGACGTCAACTCTTCCGCTCTACTTGACCACTGACGTCAACTCTTCCGCTCTACTTGACCACTGACGTCAACACTTCCGCTCTACTTGACCACTGACGTCAACTCTTCCGCTCTACTTGACCACTGACGTCAACTCTTCATCTCTCCCAGATCACTGGTGTCAACAACTCATCTCTACTAGACCATTGGTGCCAACTGTCACGGCCACTGAGCTCACGGTCGCTTGCGACCCACCTTGCATTTGCCATGCGGCTTTTCCTGTTGTCTGGTCATGCTGTATGCACCATCCAGCCACCTCTGTTCCTCATGGCTTCTAGGGAAGGCATGACCCCATCCTGCTGTTATTTATTTCTGGCTAGGTTCAGCTGTGTGTGGCTTCTCTAACCAATCCTCCTCCACTTAGGGCTATATTAATAACTCTCTTCCACACCTCTGGGCCTGATCCCTGTGTTTAGCATGATGTGCTTTGCATGATGTGCTTTGCCTGAGGGTCTTGTCATGTTTATGTCTGTGTTCTTTGCTTTGTCCTAGCCACTGTTCCCGTCATGTTCTGTTGTATCCTTATTAGTGTCTGTGTCTTGTTGTTTGTTGCTGTCCTTGTGGGGTCCTTCATGTGGTTGGTCTGCTGCCATGTGTCATGAGTTTTGTCGTAAGTTTCCTGGCTTTGTTTCTAGCTTGTACGTCAGAGTTCATGCAAGTCTTTTATAATATTCCTATGTCTTACATTGTACTTGGGCCTCTATCTGGCCTTCCTGTTTGCCCTCGGTCAGGCTCTCCCATTTGGCCTCTGTTAGGCCTTCCAGTCTTTATGTTCTGTCTTGTTATAATTTTTCCTGGCCTCTTGCTTAGTTGTTTGTCTTCTGTCCAAGACTAATGGGGTCAACTCTTCATGACCACTGATGTCACCTCTTCATCTCTCCCAGTTCACTGATGTCATCTCTTTATTACTGCTTGACCACTGGTGTCAACTCTTTACCTCTACTAGACCACTGGTGCTAACTCTTCATGACCACTAATGTCACCTCCTCATCAATGGAAATCTACTTGAATCACTTTTTTTTATAGACTAATGGCTTTGACCAATACACTTCTCCCAATACATTCATACCATCACTTTATCTCTCCTAGACAACAGATGTCACCTTTTTTGACAAAATACATTCAACAGTGCTTTAAGTCACAAGTCACTCCTTTTCTCATAAGGCACTAATGTCAACTCTGCATTTCAACTATTGCACAAGTGTCACCTATACCTTTTTCTCTTTTCTTTTTTTGCCTTTCACAGTCCATTGGTTTCACCGTCTTATCTTTTCTAGAATATTGGTTTCACCAATTTACCTGTCTCAATGTATTTGCCACCTCTTCTTTCCACAAAATTCATGTTGCCTTTTCACTTCCTAGGCCAGTAGAGTCACTTTGGCTCTTCTAGATCCTTTGTGTCACTTCTTCATCCCACACAAGGCACACATATCACTTATTTTTTGAGTAATGCATTAAAGTCACTTTCACTTCATCTCTCATAGACCACCTGCATCACTTTTTATCTACAAAAGAACTAAATGTCACTGTTTCACCAATCCTCTTCTAATAGACTGGCGCCAACACTTAAGGCCACATGTATGCATCTGTTTAGGTCTAAAACTCACTTTTTTGTCCATATTAACCTATGGGCAAAAGAATGAGTTTTAGACCTAAACAGTTTCATACATGTGGCCATTAATATCTCCCACACAATGCACATCTATCACCTATTCATCTCTTCTAGTGTATTACAATCCCTGGCCATCTATGTCGTCTCCTTCACTAGTTAAAGGTCCTTTTCTTCACTTGTTAATTCATTCACGTAAACGTTCTTGATGGACGTTATTCTCGTTTCAATAGACCGATGATGATGAGTGAATTCCTTTTTTTTTCTTCCAATGTACAAGTGTCATCTTTAGTGAACTACTGTAACCATGTATGGGTATGTTCACACGGCGTCTAGCGTCCGTGTGAACATCCACATTTCCATCAGAACGGACCCAGAGACGCATCTAACAATTAGCAGTGAGTTTATCACTGCCGGCAATGACAAACATGCAGCGGCGTTCACATGAGTCCGTTTTTTGGATGCGATCCAAAAATTGCATGTCATTGTGCGAAAGCTCCCTTACTCCAGTGAACCTGTATTGTCAAAATTAACAAGATGCAAGAGCCTCCATATCAGGGGAGTCCGTTCAAAATTGTAACTCTTTATTTCCTTCTTTCAAAATATTCACATGATAAATCGAGCAGTGAGATAAACGCTGACGCATTTTGGATATTGCCCTACTGTAGTTTTACCAGCATCAACTCTTCATCTATTCCCGTGCTTGTTGTGGTTCCCAGAATATACGAGTCATTATTTCAACTGTGAGATTATGTTCAAAGGGCTGTGTATTTAGGCACGCAGTTCGCCGTGTATTGCGCTTTATACGTGGCTAAATGCACGCCGCAATTACGGTAATTCATAGCACTCATAGAGTGCTAGGGATTACGCGTCGTCCCCCCGCGCGTACAATACGATTGTATTGTACGTGCGGGGGGGAGAATTGACATGTTAATTGTTAGCGGCGAATACGCGACGCTGACAATGCTTTGGAATTATGAGCTGATCAGCGCATGGTTTCAAAACAACCAGTATTGCGGCGCGTGTGAACATACCCTGAAACTGTTTGCATGCACTACCACTAGCACTTCACCACTGTCACCTATGCATCTCTTATTGCACAAGTGTCACCACTGCATCTCTAATGACACTATTTTAGCCTCATGCATCTCTTCCAACATTCTTGAACTGTCCTAGTACACTGGGATCCAATCATCTCTCCTAGTGCACCAATATCACGAATTTATCTCTCCTCGCTCACTACTATTGTCACTACTGTCACATCTTTATTCCTTCCAGAGCACAACCATTGCCACCTCTGCATCTTTCACTGTCACAAAGACTTTCAAGGACAAATCTGTGAAATCAGAACCTATCATTAGTGAGACAGCTGCAAAATGACTTTTGACATCCCATATAGAAGATGTAAAGTAAAAATGTGTATACAGGCCTATGCATTTATATGTATATGCAAATATACTCTGTTATATAAGCTTGAGCTTTACGTTCTCAATGAATTCCTCTGGGAGGACTGATTGGAGCTTTGAGGGAACATAAAATTGCATTTGCTGCATAAAGAGATTCAGGTATGAAATGAATTATACATTGAGTAAAGCCTGAAAAAAATCACCATTAACTGCTCCCGTCCCTATCCAGGGAGGAAATGCACCCAGGACACAGGAGAGTTAAATCCAGACAGTCAAATCTGTTGCCCCTAGGCAGAATTATGGCCTCTCAAGGTTAACATGGCCTCACATCTTGCTAAGAGTGTTTATGTCCCCAGCATACCACATGGCAAACTTTTCTTTTTGCTTATTCTATATGTAGTCTGTTCGGAGTTCTATACAATGTCTCCAAATATGGGGAAAGGGTATAGGGCATGATATCTTCATTATTAGTAACAGTAGATGAAGTTGGAAAAAGGCAAAGGTCCATCTAGAGGCAAAAACCCATATGAAGCAGATGTCAACTGCAGCAAAATTTTATTTATTTTTTTAAATGAAAAAATTCCTTCCAGACCCCAAATATGGAAATCAGAATAAATCATCTCCAGAATCCAGTCTCCATAACCTGTAACATTATATTTCACCATAATATTTCATCATGATTAAAATGAATATATGTCCATTTATTGTTTGGCCCCAATGAAGCTCTTCTGATCCTCACCTCCAAATGGGCAGTGACGCCCGACTTAGGGGTACTCTTGGGAGGTCCAGCCCTTACATTCTGCCAAGTTGTATAGGTCTGCCTTAAAGTATTGCCAGCAATTAAGGAGCACATGACCACTCATTAACCTGAACCACTAAGAGTGGAGTACACTGTCCCCATGTCTATATATTACATTTGTTCAATGACTTGAATAACTAGCATATAAGTACAGTGGTCCCACAAGTTCCAATACAAGTTCAGAATATAATATTTTCAACATACAATGGTCTTTTGTGAGACAATGAATCGTGAAACCGCACTCCCTATACAATGTCAAAAACACTGTTACTCTGTGGCTCATGTGATCGATGGAAGATTCAACCACATCATAAACATTTTACTTGTAAAACCTTTGTATTAGTGCAGTGCATGCAGTGATTGGCGGTCTAGTAGTGCCTCTCGACAGTACAGTGCGGTAGTAGATGCCCTGTACTGCTCTTACATGCATTAGTATGCAGTGATTGTCAGTCTAGTAGTGCTTCTCTAGAGTACAGTGCAGTACTACATGTCCGGTACTTCTCTTTCATGTATTAGTAAGGTGCATGCAGTGATTGGCGGTCTAGTAGCGCCTCTCTACAGTACAGTGCGGTACTACATGTCCTGTACTACTCTTACATGTATTAGTGAGGTGTATGCAGTGACTGGTGGTCTAGTAGCGCCTCTCTACAGTACAGTGCAGCACTACCTGTCCTATACTGCTCTTTACATGTGCCAGGATGAGCAGCTCCTTTGGGCATCAGGTGACAGCCTCATTTTCTTTTACATTGTGTTAAAAGTACACGATCCAAAGAAGGGTCGATCCTCAAAACAGAAAGTGACTTCCAGCAGCTCTTTCTGGCTTCTAATAAGAATACCCTGCTTTAGCTGTATTAATTATTTGCTTAATTTTCTTCATTTTGCATTATATTTTTGACATTTTGGGGCTTCGGAACCAACTACCAGATAGCCATAGAGTTATGGTTTCAACATACATTAGTCATCCTAAAACCAATTAATATTGTACACTTTAAAGATGGGATCATCTTCATGAGAATCCTTTGATTCTTAAATAGAGAACAGCATCAGAAATGTCTTATTATGTACCGACTACCGAGTTCCTTACTTGGGCACAACCAGCAGAATACAAGTAATACAATGAAGGAAATAATTATTTGATCCCTTGCTGATTGTGTAAGTTTTCCCACTGACAAAGACATGAACAGTCTATCATTTTAAGGGTAGGTTAATTTTAACATTGATTGAATATACTAAATAAAATCCAGAAAATCACATTGTATAAATTATAGAAATGTATTTGCATTTTGCAGTAAGAAATAAGTATTTGATCCCTCTGGCAAACAAGACTTAATACTTGGTGGCAAAACCCTTGTTGGCAAGCACATCAGTCAGACGTGTTTTGTAGTTGATTATGTGGTTTGCGTACATGTCAGGAGGAATTTTGGTCCAATCCTCTTTGCAGATCATCTCTAAATCATTAAGATTTTGAGGCTGTCGCTTGGCAACTCGGAGCTTCAACTCCCTCCATAAGTTTTCTATGGGATTAAGGTCTGGAGACTGGCTAGGCCACTCCATGACCTTAATGTGCTTCTTTTTGAGCCACTCCTTTGTTGCCTTGGCTGTATGTTCTGGGTCATTGTCTTGCTGGAAGACCCAGCCACAACCCATTTTTAATGTCCTGGAGGAGAGAAGGATGTTGTCACTCAGGATTTTACGGTCCATGGCTCCATCCATTCTCCCATTGATGTGGTGAAGTAGTCCTGTGCCCTTAGCACAGTCGTCTCCTTCTCACTCATTGTTTTATAGCCCATTTCAGCTTTGTGCAGGTCTATGATCTTGTCCCTGACATCCTTAGAAAGCTCTTTGGTCTTGCCCATGTTGTAGAGTTTAGAGTCTGACTGATTAATTGAGTCTGTGGACAGGAGTCTTTTATAAAGGTGACTATGTAAGAACTCTTAATGGTTAGGGGATCAAATACTTATTTCTCTCAGCAAAATGCAAATAAATGTATATAATTTATACAACGTGATTTTCTGTATTGTATTTTGTATATTCTACCTCGCAATGTTAAAATGAACCTACCCTTACAATTCTGGACTGCTCATGTCTTTGTCAGTGGGAAAACTTACACAATCAGCAAGGGATCAAATACTTATTTCCTTCACTGTATGCATGCTCAGACTCCTTATAATATCTTGTACAGATTTCATAATAATTGTAATAAACACCGGTTGATTATTTTATCTAGGTTGTGTGTGTTATGTATTTGTAGTGAATGGCATACATTTCTTGCCTCTTACACCCGATAATTCATTAACAAGTCCTTACTTCCATCCATTAAATACTAAATTATTGTTGCATCTAATTTATTTCTTATAAGTGAACTTTCATTTTTTTTTTATTAGTATCTTTAAGATTATGCAAGATGTAGTCTTAGTTGTTTCTTTACTGTCTTTGATTTTTTTCTGTCGATACATAAAAGTTTCAGTATCAGCTTTTATAGGTCTGGTTGTGAGCAGTCAGCATTCCCCACCTCTCCCCATTCCCCCGCTTTATCCATCAGGACCTGGACACCCTCCACCCCCCTTCATCTTGAGCAACCAGGCCTGAAGCCTGGGGTGGCTGTAATTCCCCAATCTGAGTCTGCTACCAACCAGTGATCTGTCACCATGGAGAACAGTTGTAATATCCAAATAATACAGTATAGTACTAGGTGTATGGGGGGAGGGCGGTAGGGGTGGTATGTGTCAGGATTTCTACGGTATTAAAGCTCTCTCCTCCCCCTCACCCCATCTCACCCGTCCTTCCCAGGGCTGCGTGTTCTCCTCTACATATATCCTTTTCTTCACATCTTTTCTGTGTTCTTGACCTGCGTTATCCGCCCTTGTGTTCAGAACCCCTGTCTCGCCGGCCTCACTTCTACAATATAGGACTTTACAATGCATAGATCTACAGTGGATCATATCATTTTAATAAATTAGAGTTGACATATTACATTTGTAATAAAATCAGCTTTTCCTAATACATTGTTAGGAATGTATTGAAAAAGGAACTGGTAAAGGCCAAAAATACAGACGCTTTGAAATCACTACCACTCTTTCAGGCTAGCACTCAAGACTGCAGCAGAAATGACCCTCTACAGCAGTTTCTCATTATTCTTGAGCCACGTACCCATATTCAAAAAAATGACATGAAAGTAACCCTAAGGCCATGATCATACGCAATGCTGAACCTATTAAAGACAAAGCTAGGACAGTGCAAGTGCCCCTAGAGACATAGCACGTACTCCCTGGCGTACATGTACAAGTTGCGAACCTCGGCTCTAGAGGGGTGGTCTTCTCAAAGAAGGCGACCACTTTAAGGCTATGTTCACACGGCTTAAAATGGGACGTATCTCGCCCCGTACTGCGCTCAATACGGGGCGAGATACGTCCCAGTCATTACGGTAATCCACAGTTCTCATAGAGTATGATTACGCTCCTCTACGCTGCACAATATGCCGCGGGGGGGATAAGTGACATGTCAATTATTCACGGCGCGTATACGCGCCGTGAATAATGAGTGTCTATGAGTGTCTCCATCCCGCTCCCGCCCCCGAGCACACGGCGTAATTGTGGGCTAAATATGTCCCGCAATTATAGCCGTGTGAACATAGCCTTACTCTATGTGATCCTGAGCGAATCTGTAACATAAAATTCTGGACTAGATCAGGAAGAGTCTTCCAAGGAGAAATCTCTTCAAAATACTATCAATTTAAAGGGGTTTTGCAACAAAGTAAAATTGAAGCTTGCAAATGACATAAGAAACATTTTCACCATTCATTATTATTACAAATTCTGCACCGTTTTTGTTCTAGCTGCTCCTTTAGTGATCCATTGTTTACAGCTCGTCTCCAGGGGATACGACCAGGGCTGAGAGCTCCTCAGTCCTGGTCAGACATGCTCAGACATCACTTCTCCTCTCAGGCAACTACTGAGTGTTCAAACCCCAGGTGCTGTCATTCTACTCCCGTCCTCTGTACTCCTTAGTAATATGTTGAACAGTGCAAATAAATAAAAAGAAACCTCAACAAGGTATGTGCATTGATAAAGAGAAAAAAAAAAAAACAGGTTTGGTTCCTGCAGGGATTTGAACCTAGGACCCTTGTGCCTGGAGGCAAAAGCTTTACCTCTCAGCTACTCACAATGCTTTACATAAACAAACCTTTCTTTGACTACAGAGAGGAAGGGCATGGTGATGTCATCCTGCTGGGTCACATGATATGCAATTCAAACACCTCACACACGCCCACTTCTGAGCACACACAGCTGAAGAGCTGGAGGCAGGAGGTATGAAATGAGACAAGGGCAAAACCCCTTTAAGGATCTAAACCAGATTATTGTGTATTCCTTTATATGCTATAGATCACCCCTCTCAAAGGGGTAAACTGCTACTGCAATTGTCCCACTCAATGAGAGCCACAACTGCAATTTTCTTTGGCAAAAAATATGGCTTATACCACGGTTTTATTAGGCAATACAGTTACTAAACATACAATGGGAAAAAAACTACACTTCACTTCATGGTCAGCCATACTACACCTACTACCTGTATGTCATGTCTGTACACCAGCAGGGCTGTGGAGTCGATAAGCCAAATCTCCGGTTCTGACTCTTGACTCTGACTCCTTCATACATGGCGCATAACTTTACTGTAGTAAGATGGTAACATCAGGCTGTTTATCGCCTTATGATACAATAATCAAGCTATTTAGGACTCTTCTACATGTTCCCAATGTTGTTGCAGACTGGACTTGGGTACAAATACAGCTTTTTCTTGAACTCGACTGGGTTGAGGTATCTGGGGACAGTGGAGGCCAATACAGCAACTCTACTTCATTGTCATTGAACCATTCCTTCTCCAACCTTGATGTATGTATCATGTCGTTGTTCTGCAGGAACACTATGTCGTCCTCTTCATCCCCATAGTACTCGATGTATGAAGTAACTCATGTTGTAGGGCACTCACATATAGCTCAGCATTGAGATCAACATTGATCCTGGTCAAATATCCAACATCTTTGGCTGTGAAACATCCCTATATCCTCAGGCTTCCTCCACCGAACTTCACTGTTTCTTCAATTTCTTGATCCATTAGACTCTTTTTCCCTTGATTCTTCCAAACCCATTTGCCCCATTAGAGCCCGGTCTATTGACTTTCATCTCATCGCCCAAAATCATCTGTTTCCAATATCCCATTTTTCATACTTTTTTGCAAACTTGAACCAATGTTTCTTATGACGAGACTGAAGTCGAGGCTTCTTCACCTTTTTTGGGGCCATCATTCCATACCTGTGTAATGCGTGTTGCCCGATGCTTGCATGGACGTCTGTGATCTCGCTCTTATGAAGCCTATGAGCCGCCTCCACTGCCGTGTCTGTTGTGTTAGTACTAATCGACCTTGTGATGAGCGACTTGTTGGCTCTGATATTTCCTCTGGACGTCACCTCTTGGCTTTGGAATGGATGGACTTCATTTCATATTCTTCCAGTTGTCATGGACTCACATGATGCAGCTTGGCAATATTCTTGGCTGAGAGACGCTATCGATGAGCTGGATGATGCAGTTTCTCTTTTCTTGGGAAATCTTCATGGCTGCTCGAGCCAGTGACCTATCGCCTGAGAATCAACCTAATACACTGAGCTATTAGGGAATGTGAGAACAGGCTGTAATTTGTAGTATACAAGAAAAAAAAGATTGTTCCACCACCAGGAGCAAAACAGTAACAATGCAGTTACATGACAAGAATCTGCAGAACTAAGCATAGGCTAAATAGTTGCAGGTCAATGTTATATATGAAATAGCCAAGATGATTGTCAATAAAATGATGGTAGACTAACATGGAAAGCTGCAGTGAATGGTGAGATATGGATCCTGAAAGTCAAAAGTTCGAAACATTGTTTAAATTTTTTTTTTTAAATTGTGAATATGAAAAATACTGCCGTAAGTGGGAAAAAAAACCGTTTTCCCAAAAAAAACTCCTGAATAACATTTGTGGAATTTATGAATTTGTTCTGAGAAATAGTATCACCTCCATCAGATCCTTCATAGATGACCTCAAATCTGATCTCATTATTTCCAGGCTAGAGAACGGCCTCTCTACACTAACTTGGGTTGGTGGCAAAGCGGTGACCACATGTGCAATATCTCTAACAATTTCCGGGTATAAAAAAATGCGTCCTGCACAGTCAGTTCTGATGAATGATTGAACTTTTCTTCTTCTTTAAAAGCAAGTGAAAAATTTTGCTGAAATCTGGTCAATCTGTTTGCTATGGGAATGGAATCTTTTCCCCTATTCCGTTTCAGCACTGCATCTTTTGGTCTTTTACGTTCCTCTTCTTCCGAACGGGGACGTCCCCCATGCAGTTGCTGATTGGCAGCAGCGGTCACATGCCACTTATGTACATAACAATCAGAAGTGAACAGGTCCAAACAGTGATGTAAGCAGAGCCATGTGACCCTCTGCAGCCAATCACATCCCCAATTAGAAGAAGAACAAGGTAAACAGAAGACCAGAGAGACCCAGCGCTGGAACGGAGGAGCAGAGGAAAGTGAATTTTTATTAATTAGGGCGCTAGGAGATTCCTCCTTTTTTAGGAACTGGAAAACTCCTCTAACAGAACCTAGATTGAATTAGAAGTAAATGTGTACACCACATGTAAGCCCCAGTCGGGACATCCTAGCATGTATCCATTCAGATACCTGAAAAAAAAATATGCAAAAGATACCATGATGGAGTAAAAACAAGGGAAAAGAAAGACATAAAATGGCCCACAACCACTAACTATAGTAAGAATAAATCAATCTTTATTAAAGTAAAAACACCAAGGAGATACAAACAATTAAAAAGCCAAAGGCTAGAAGTATCCAAGGTCTGTATAAAATATTTAAACAGAACCTGGTCCCGGCATTATCAAAAATGAAGAAATGTATCCAGAAAATAACCAAAAATACATACATACAAAGCAAAATGACAACTGCAGATCTATCAGTCTATCTATCTATACGTGTATATGTATAAATATATATATATATAAATATATATATATATAATATAAAATATAAAGTGCCACAAATAGTACAATCACATGAAATTGTAAAAAAGAGGGTATCTCAAATAATGAATTTTGTGAATAAATATGCAATCACAATAATAAGCCAAAAAAGGCACCAAACTAATGATAAAAACTAATGATAAAAATATACCAAGTAAGGTAATGCCAATAACGAGAAACCCAAAAGACCCCACGCGTAATCGCCGCAAACATGGCTTCCTCAGAGTCATGGAGCAAATTGATGGAAAGTCCCATTTACATATACAAATAATCAATAATAATAATAAAACATACATGTAAAAAAGAAAAACCTTCACGCAAAGAAACAGCATCTCAATTGCCTATAGCACAGATGGAGGATAAGGAATGGGAAATGATGTAAAAGGAAAATACATAAGCTGCAGCATCACAAAAAACAACGGCGCATGCGCAGAATACATGTGTGCTCCAGTGTTACAAAAAACCACGGCAGATGCGTGGACACAAAACACAAACACCACGATGAATGAATGTACCCAGTAAACTACAACGTAAAAGAGACCGACGGCGCATGTGAAAATAGATAACAGACACTGCAAACAGAAAAGAATGGTGCATATGTGAATATATCATATAAGCACTACAAGATACTGGGAGGGATCCATAATGAACAATAAGACAAATGTAGTGCAAAGTGACTACGTGGCTTTACCCGAACGTACACACGTTCTGTGCCACTAAAAAAGGCATACACGCTTGTGAAATCAAGAAAACGAGTCCACAAGTGACTATGTTTGCCCTATTGTTCCGTATAGATCTGTTGCAGTATCTGTCTGGATACTTTTTCAGGTATCCAAAGGAATACACACAACGGAGGAGTCAAAGCATGGTGTGAACCCAACCTTATAAATAAAGGTTAAAGGGGTTGTCTCGCTACAAAGAATAGCTTTCAAAATGTAGGGAACACTAAATGAAGACATTTTCCAAATACATTGCTTTGTTCATCTTTTTTTGTTAAGGAGCTACAAGTGATTTTATCACCTTCCTGGCCGTAATTGGTTCTCTCAGTGACCGACCTGTTTACTCCTTTTCCCCTGCTGTTTGTTCTATGTCAGTGTTTCTCAACTCCAGTCCTCAAGACCCACCAACAGGTCAAGTTATCAGGATTTCCTAAGTATTGCACAGGTGATCTAATAATGGTCAGTGCATTCTGCACAGGTGATTTCGTTATTGTCAGTGCTTTCTGTGGGCGATCCTGAAAACATGACCTGTTGGTGGGGCGTGAGGACTGGAGTTAAGAAACACTGTTTTATGGATAGCAGGGAGTGACGTCATCACACTGGTCATGGCAACCAGAGTGGGAGCCTGTGTGTTTCAGACAAAAGCTAGTAATTATTGCTGTTTACTTTAGATAAATCTCCTGCTAGCAGTTTCAGAGAAGCTTCTAAAGCTAATCTAAACTAATTAGCAGACTGAAAACACTGAGTTGAATACAAGGAGTGAATTCAAAGAGATTGATATGCTAATTACAGACAGTCTGACCAGGAAGTGACAGGATGCATCTATGAAACTCTGAGGGGAGACAACCCCTTTAAGATGCCAACAAAGCCTATTCCTTCAAAAGTCCTCAATCCCTTGGTGACTTGATTGAAATTGAGTCTTCGTTTTCTAAATCACTTACAGAGAAGGAACACATATGTTAAGTTAAAAGTCTGATGGTGAATATTAAAAGTTTATCAAAATGTAACAAAATCATACGGTAAAAGGTTAAAGTGTTGTCTGTAAGGAGAATATTTCCGATCACAACAGCAAAAAGTTTGTCAGTTCTGGCCGCACATGCTCAGACATCACCTCTCCTCTTAGGCAGCTCCTGAGTGTTCAAACCCCGGGTCCTGTCATTCTACTCCCGTCCTTTGGACTCCTTAGTAATTAGTCAAATCTGTGCATTAATAAAGAGAAAAAAAATCCACAGGTTTGGTTCCTTCAGGGATTTGAACCTAGGACCCTTGTGCTGTGAAGCAAAAACATTAACTCTGAGTTACTCACAGCTCTATACATAAACAGACCTTTCTTTGACTACAGAGAGGAAAGGCCTGGTGATGTCATCCTGCTGGGTCACATGATATGCCATTCAAACAAATCACACACGCCCCCTTCTGAGCACACAGAGCTGAAGAGCTGGATGCAGGAGGTATGAAATGAGATTGTGGCAAAACCCCTTTAAGAAAGTGGGTGATGTATACAATTCTTGAGCTGTTGTAGAAGGTATAAATTTAGGGGGATCCTCCAGACCACTCACTGGTTATATATTGGTGTGTATTGCAGAGAACAATTTTATTTTGTCCTACCAATGTCTTCATCCAGCTGGCCATATATCTTTTCCTATACAGAAATAAGCAAAGTTATCTTTACTGCATGGTGGATGTCTTGCCAAAGTTGTAGCAACAATCATCAAGTCAGGGTGGTACATAAATACTGTTGTCACGAGAGACAAGTAAAAATTATTGATTCCTTTGAGGGTCCGTCCACACTTTGTTTTTTTATGGTATACTTTTTGATCACTGTAAACTGATGTACTTTCGCAGAAGTTTGTCTTGTAGAAATAAATAGGATCTGCCAACAGATCAGTCACGCACTAAAACATGCTGTAAAAAAAGCCAGTCTGAATGCACTTCTACAGCGCAAAAAGGGATATTCCCATCACTGCATATGCCACAAGCAGGGGTGCCATCAGGGCAGTACCAGCAATGCTCCTGTCAGGGGCCTTGATTAAATTTTATTTAAAAAAAGGAGCTCACTGATATGGTGCAAGATAGGAACTGGTAATGGGCAAGGGGCCCAGATACTTTGGCTGTATAGAGTCCTGAAGTTACTTTTGGTTGTCTTGACAATAAGTGTCTAATAGATGCAGATCCCACCTCAAGTGCACCCTCTAAATAATTGGGACCCCCTTAACCCCTGTCCTTGTTTTTTCCATGGCAGCATAGAACAAAGAGGTGCCTGCAGCTCTCTAGATTTACTTGTTTGGAAGTCCCGAATACCGTTAAAGGGGTTTTACCACGATCTCATTTCATACCTCCTGTATCCAGCTCTTCAGCTCTGTGTGCTCAGAAGGGGGCGTGCCTGATTTGTTTGAATTGCATATTATGTGACCCAGCAGGATGACATCACAAGGCATTTCCTCTCTTTAGTCAAAGAAAGGTCTGTTTATGTGTAAAACTGTAAGTAGCTACATTGTAGCGCAGAGGTAAAACTTTTGCCTCCAGGCACAAAGGTCCTCTGTTCAAATCCCTGCAGGAACCAAACCTTTGGATTTAATTTCTCTTTATCAATGCACAGACCTCATTGAGGCTTCTTTTTTATTTATTTGCACTGTCTGGCTAATTACTAAGGAGTACAGAGGACAGGAGTAGAATGACAGCACCTGGGGTTTGAACACTCAGTAGCTGCCTGAGAGGAGAGGTGATGTCTGAGCATGTCTGACCAGGACTGAGGAGCTCTCAGCCCTGGTCGTATCCACTGGAGATGAGATGTAAACAATGGATCACTAAAAGAGCAACTAAGACAAAAACGGTGCAGAATTTTTAATATTGATGAATGGTGAAAATGTTTATTATTTAATTTACAAACTTCCCACATCAATTGTACTTCGTAGCAAAAACTCTTTAAATAAATGTACTGCACAAATCAGGACTGGATCTAAGGGGATCCCTTGTTCTCGAGACAGATGCAGGTCTCAGAGGTGGTACCCAAATTGACCTTCTCTGGAGATACCATAAATGACTGAGATGGAAATAACCCTATAATAAGTCAAAGAATCCCGTTTTCCGCCCAATGGGAGTCAATCTGGACTTTCTTCACAATTTTTGCTGAGTTATTTAGTGGGCTGAAAAAAGTCATTAAGGTCAACCATATATGCCTACAAACACCAGCTGATCCAAAAGAAGGCAAAAACCATCCATGAACGGCAATCGGAATGATTCCTGGATAATTATTCTACATTAATGTCATTAAACCTGTATATTGTGTTTCTCAAGAAGGATGTTCTTCTATCTATCCACTTCAGCCATTACCTAATCTTGTGGAAGCAGTCTGTACAGTAAGGCATTGTTCACATGGCTTATTCAAGCCGTAATTGCGGGACGGATTTCGCCCGCAGTTACGGCTTGAATAAGGGGCGGGGCGTGGGCGGAGGCGCGGCGGTGGAGCTGCTCGCCGGCCCTATAGACATTGCATCATCTACGGCGCGTACGCGCCGTAAATAATGTGCATGTCAATTTCTCCCCCCGCGGTGGATTCGCCGAGCGGGGAGGAGCGACGGAATCCACAGTTCTCTATGAGAGCAGTGGATTACCGTAGTTACTGAGATGGATTGGAGCCGTACTGAAGCGTAAATACGGCGCGCAGTACGGCTCCAATCAGTCCCAAAATAAGCCGTGTGAACGAGGCCTAATGCTTTCCAATTTTGAGAAAAAAAACAAAACTTACTTTACCCAAAATAGTGACTACATGTTATCTGTGGAGTCCTTAAAAAGAACAACTTATTAAATTAATTTATTTAAAAAATTTCATATTTCCCCTTAACCTTCCCTTCTCTAGGGTGAATAAATAATTTTGACAACTGTTCTTCATGAAGAAGAACATCTATAGTAATTTGGTTGCCCTTCCTTGAAACTTTTCCAGCTTTCTGATATCTTTACTTATGGATTGGTGCCCTATAAATATGACTATATATTCCAGATGGGTCTACACCCGTGCTTTGTAAAGTGGTAAAATAATACTTTTACTAACAGTTAATTTTCTAGAAGCCATAAACTTCCTAAGGGTATGTCCACATGTAAAATTGATGTGGGAAGCTTGCAAATGAAATAAACATTTTCACCATTCATTATTATTAAAAATTCTGCACCGTTTTTGTTTTAGCTGCTTCTTTAGTAATCCATATTGTACAGGTTGTCACCAGGGGATACGAAAAGGGCTTAGAGCTACAAAGTCCTGGTCGCACATGCTCAGACATCACCTCTCCTCTCAGGCAGCTACTGAGTGTTCAAACCCAGGGTGCTGTCACTCTACTCCTGTCCTCTGTAAACTTTAGTAATTAGTCAAACAGTGCAAATAAATAAAAAAGATACCTCAATCAGTTATGTGAATTGATAAAGAGAAAAAAAAAACAACACAGGTTTGGTTCCTGCAGGGATTTGAACCTAGGACCCTTGTGCCTGGAGGCAAAAACTTTACCTCTCAGCTACTCACAATGCTTTACATAAACAGACCTTTCTTTGACTACAGAGAGAAAAGGCATGGGGATGTCATCTTGCTGGGTCACATGATATGCAATTCAAACAAATCACACACGCCCCTTCTGAGCACACAGAGCTGAAGAGCTGGAGGCAGGAGATATGAAATGAGATTGTGGCAAACCCCCATTAACATAGATGATGAAACACAGACAAAGCACAATCCACAACCATCTGAACTGATTAGTTCACGTGTGGACGGTTTAGGAGAACTTATAGTTGTCCTTTGCATCCCACTGACAATAAATCCATTTTATGGAAGATCACGACCATTGGCAGGGACCACATGGGATTACATGAATCCCTAGTGGTCACTCCTGGGGTTAATAGCGGGAAATTCATTTTTTTTTTTTTTGTTTTGTTCCCCCACTTTCCCCATTTTGGCCAGTGGATATATCAGGTGGAGTTTGTCTATTAGCGCAATAGTGACCTTAGTAATAGCCAAGAAGGACTAAAGGATGTTCAAATTTCTGTTAATTTCAGTTTATTAGATGTTTATCCTTATTTTTTGATTCACAGTTTAAAAATTGTAAGACAAGGAAAATTATCAAACTTCTATCATACAAAGATGTATTTATTCATGTGATTTCAGTTAGATACTATTAAGAATGTATGACATATTCTTTGTAAATTTGTCTTTCAAATAAAAATTGTTTAAAAAAAAAAAAAAAAAATAGCGGGAAATTCTTCCCATCAGAGCAAGGGCAGATTTCATCTCTGGCCAAGTGATGCTCTGAAATCTCTATGCTACCAGTAAGGGCACATCGGTGCCTGAAACGCGTCAGCCTTGATCTGTTTCGCCTATATGGTGTTGGAGTTCATGGATTTGATAACAAAGCAGGAATATGTTTTGCTTCTATTCATCGTCCATTGCTGATCTATCTCATAGTTTCTAACTACTGATACTGGCCATTGGTGTAGACCCCTGTCAGACAGAATAACTTTTCTGCCCACCAGCGACACTGTAATTGAGAGCCAGAGAATGTCATATGATCTGTTTTTGAACATATAAGCGAGGGCTGTGCAGTGGTCTGGATCAACCACCATTGCAACCCCTGAAGACTACATTGGACCAACATCTCTCCCCTTTTTAATGTGTTTATTTGTCCATTTTTCACAGTTTCATTGCTGTAAGGGGGTAATGTCACTCATTATTTAGTGGACAAGTATTACTTGAATTATAGCTGGCTTCAAGTTGTTTTAAGCCTATTGTTTATGGTTCTATGTATGGTTTACAATGGTTAAAGGGATGTTCTCACCTTGCATTTTGATGATATATCAATAGGATATGCCATCAAAGTCTGACAGATGCTGGTCCCACCTCTGGGACCCGCAGCTATCTTGGGAATGGGCCCCTGAAGTTGAGCCAATCGTGCCTATGCTTAACTCTCCACTCTGTTCTATAGGAGTTCCAAGTACAGGTGAGCGGTGTGCTCTGTTGTGCTCGGAACTCCCATAGAAAAGAATGGAGAGTTGTGCGCAAACGCAATTGGCTCTTCATTCTCCGCTGAAACTTTCAGGGCCCGTTCCTGAGATAGATGTGGTCCCACTTCTGGGATCAGACTTTGATGTTATATCCTATCAATATGTTACCAAAGTCTATGGTGGGAACACCCCATTAAAGGAGTTGTCTCACTACAAGGATTGCTTTTTATGTTAAAGATCCTGCAAAAACAAGTCACTTTGCAATATGTGTCCATTAACAGTGTCCTACCTATTCCTAGATATCTCCTCTTGTATGGGCTAAATCAGCTCCTCAGGTCGCTATAGCTGCAGATCTGTTTGATCTCTCCTGATAGGCTGCCAGCGCTGGTTGCTATAGCTACAGACCTGGTTTCTACTGCAGCCTAGTAGAAGTCAGTAAACACGCCTCAGATTCATTTTACCTCAGTCCTGTTTTCTTGGTTTCACTTTGAATTCAATGTAGTGAGACAACCCCTTTAATGGTATTTTTTTGTAACCTTTTAATAAATATGCCATGGCCAAGTTTTCTACACATAATCAAGTGTCCTGACTTTTGTTTCATTTAATTTACGTATTACTCATTATTTGTAATACAATTGGTCAGCCCATACAAGCAGGAATGAAAAAAAAAATCACCAGTAAAAACGATTTGTTCAGTCATCCAAATTTTTAGATGGAAAAGATCTGCAATTTCTCTTCTATTACCAATCTCACATTGGCTGTCACCTAACTTTCCAAGAGCCCTGAATGGTAAATCTTCATATATGTCAGAATTTATTCCTAGCTTTGCTATCCAGGAGTCTGAACTGGGTGACCACAATGAGATTTGCAGCAGACACTATATTTTGGTCACCTAGCATTCCCAGAAATAGATTTCACTAAGAA
This sequence comes from Phyllomedusa bahiana, assembly GCA_025379985.1. Lineage (NCBI taxonomy): Eukaryota > Metazoa > Chordata > Amphibia > Anura > Hylidae > Phyllomedusa > Phyllomedusa bahiana. The sequence goes on from JAODAL010012800.1 coordinate 82,209, forward strand.
ATCTGGAGAATCGGGCCAGGACTTATAGTCATCTATGATTTTATGTACTTAGAGGCTTTTTAAAGGGGTTGTCTCACTACATCGATTCATCTTACCTCAGTCCTGTTTTCTTGGTTTCATTTTTGAACTCAGGGGCGTGTTTACTGCCTTTTAGTAGGCTGCAGTAGAAGTCAGGTCTGTAGCTATAGCAACCAGTGCTGGCAGCCTATCATGAGAGATTGAACAGGCCTGTAGCTATAGCAACCAGCGCTGACAGCCTATCATGAGAGATTGAACAGGTCTGTAGCCATAGCGACCTGAGGAGCTGATGCAGCCCATACAAGATGGGATATCTAGGAATAGGTAGGACACTGTTAATGGACATATATTGCAAAGTGATTTGTTTTTGCAAAATCTTTAACATCGAAAGCAATCCTTGTAGAAAGACAACCCCTTTAAGGGAAGTCAAAATTACTTTAAAAATTCCGTGTTGAAATTCTGCATCTTACATTATGGATATGAAAAACCGGATTTGAGGTCAGTCTGAGAGGGGCTGCTGGTTATGCACTGCTAACAGTAATGACTACGAATATATCTACATAGTATAATGAATAGATAATCTCTTTACAACCATTAAGTATGATGATCGGAGCCTTATCTATCTCTTACATTTTATTTCCCTAACCCCCCCTCCACCTCACACATGTACCAAGTCCCCCTTTCTTTACGCTCCCCCACCCACGTATTCCCCCCAGACAGCCAACCTGCAGAACAGACAGAAGACTCTAGCGTATCGCTGTGTGGGTGTGAGGGGGGGCAGGGCGCTGACACATTAATACTTGCACACCCTGCTGCATCAAATCCCAATATATATGTATATATTCAGCAGTACAAGTGCATTAACATTTCAAAGGCCCCGGCATCAGGAAGAGGAGCCGCAGATTGACACCTAACCAAAAATACAATTATTTGCAGCAGAGATAAATGTGGGGACAGGTGTATAATAAGGGACTGGTGAGAAGTGCACCACTAAGGAATATAGTAAGACAAAAAGAGAAAAAACAAGTCTAGGTCAAAGAGAGACGAGGTTATAAATTATAGGGATGAGAGAACAGAATTATATTACATTAGTTCTAGACTTCTATGGATTTTGTGGATTAATAGAATAGATGTAGAAAGGATGAAGAGGGTTATATATAATAATAGGCAGAGTTAATGCGGGAGCTATAACGGCATAATAGCAATTAAAGGGAAGGGGGTGCACGGAATGACAGGAGCTACCATTACAGTCAGAGATGAGGAGCACAAATTGGGAGGAAAGATGCCGAAAGGGGTTTATAAAGAATGAAAGGAGTAAATTATTATATGGAGTGAGGAAGATCAAAGGGGAGGCCTACTGAGGACAAAGCCCCCTACCGGCAGGGCCGCAAGCAGCTGGGACCGCTGTCTAGATACACAGTAAGGCGCTGTTCACATCTGCATTGTTCTACTCCATCATAGGAGTGCTGGATGCCTGACGTGATGGACATTGGTCACCAAAGTTGCCTAACGGACCCTATTTTAGACTAAGGCTATGGCAAGTGTAAAATGCCAATTGGATTCTGTTTAAGAATCCGACTGAAATTTTATCATCTTTTCAATGGTTTTGGGGGACGGTTCTGTCAGCGGTCTGCAGATTTGCCCGTCCCCCTTAACCCTTGTCTATCATACCGAAAAACCAAGCGGAAGGTTGTGCATGTTCAAAGTTTTTCGGAACGCCGGCAGTGTGAAAATCCGTGTGGCTGAAAATCCGCTCAGTGTAGAATACTGGCCGGATTTTCTATTAAAGTCTAAGAGGGTGGCTGCTTGTCAGTTTTCCAAATCTGAAAATAATCTGAAATTCTGACAAAAAAAGCAAACACTAAGGGCGACATGTCCCAACACGCCAACGTTGGCTTTTTGGCCTATGTGTCTCCCGATTTTGTAGTGTACTCCAAGTGTACGGTGGTCGTCGGCGCATTGTACGCCATCTTTTGTGTGGCTGTATGCGCCGTTTTTTAGCCGTACATGTGTGCCACATTTTTATGTGGCTTACACTGTCGGCTGTTTTCTATGTCTGATTTTGTCGTGCGTCATGCGCCTTTTTTTGCCGGCTGGTGGCGTCAGATTTGCATAGTCCGAACTTTCGTCATTCGTGGAAGACAAGTTCCGCGCATTGATGTGTGCACAAATGTGAGCGCATAACCTGACGCTGTGCAAATGCGGCCCCTATTTTTATAGCTCTGGGGTTCATTGCAGAACGTCGTCCGGTACTTATTTCTGGCTGCTGGTTGAAGTTGTAGATCGTGCGCCTACTGTATGCGCTCTAATGTTGAATGTTACTCCCAACTGTGCTCAAATGCCAAATGCGCTTAATTTACGAATGCAATACGAAAGCAATTATGACAAAAATTCTGAGGGAGCCAGAAAGGGCGTACAAGCATGCGCCACAATCCATACATGCACCGCCAAGACAACATGCGCTCCGAAACAAACCTACGCGCCATTAACAAATGCGTAGAACTAACGAATGCGTCTAATTTTGAAGTATACAAGCTGGAATGCCCAAACAGGCGCCCCAAGCAACACAGGCGCAACGCCTTAAACATTCCAACAGACGCAAATACAAGCACTTTACAAAACAAGCGCAGAACAAATTAGGAAATACATTTTGAGGGTACGATACTTTATGCCACATTCAAACTGGCGTACGGACGCCACTTTTAGGACATGTCACCCTAAGTCCACACTGTGTGAACTTAGCCTAAATCTGCAAAAGAGGCTCCTAATGGACCTCCCCAATGCAGATGTGAACAGGGTCTAATGTGTACAACTATTTTTGAAAAATAATGTGTCAAATATAGATACATGAATAATACTCAAAGAAATGATAATTTCAGATTTAACATTTTCTAGAAATACATGCTAAAATTGTTGACTGGTATATTATATGAAATTCTCAATGTCTAAACCCATCTCCCCATCATGTACATCACTGTCTATGTGCCGTCCAGTAGTTTGCTGGAAGCATTTAAAATAATTTCCCGAGATTTTTTAAAAACCTCCCTTACCACCTCCCATTATGCTTTAGTTGAAAATTAGCCCGTACTTACAACTCCCATCATCACTATTCTAGCATTGTCAAAGCTTCAGTGTGTTCCATCCCCCCTGGTCCCTCGCTGATGACATCATGTTCATGGAAGCAGCCAATCATTGACCTCTGTACATCCTGTACATGCAGGCATGTGACTGCTGAGGCCTGAGATTGGTTGCAATATCATGTGATCCACGAACATGACATCAGTGAGAGATGGGGGGAACACTGTGGCTCTGGCAGCGTTGGAATGGTGGTGATGGGAGAGGCAAGTATGGGTAACTTTTTTATTCTAGCACAGTAGGGGCCACATGTATGAAAATTGGCGTTTAAACACCAAATTTTATGCGCATTATAATGGCATAAAATGCAACTGATTTATGAACCTGCGCTACAGAGGGTCATAAATCAGGCACATTCTAGCACTAGAACAACAATTCTGGCTCAGGTAAACCACTGTGAAAGTGCTCTACCTGTTCCAGCAGTAATGCGCCTGGAATTGCCGTACTGAAGCTATAAATCTATCTCCGGTTGTAGTGCGCTCGCCTCCAGAACGTCCCTCAATCTCAGACGCATTACAAAGTGCCACTTGCACTCTGTAAAGCGTCTGGTTCAGGCGTATGAGAGGCATTACACCAAGGCTATGTTCACACGGCTTAACTGCGGGGGCGTAATTCCGCCCCGCAATTACCCGGGGCCGGGGGGGGGGGCGGAGCGGGGGGCGAGCGGGGGGGCCGGGCACTTCCCCGGGCCCATAGACATCTTTCTGCGGCGTGTTACGCCCCGAAAGTGACATGTCAATTTATCTCCCCCCCCGGCGGATTCGCCGCAGGGAGGAGACGAACCATATTCTCTATGAAAATTTGTGCATTCCTAGTTACTGGACGGATTCACCCGAAATTTCCGCACTTGGCGCGTAATTAGGGGACTAAAATTACGCCCCAGAATAAGCCGTGTGAACAGGCCTAATGCGAACGGTCTGCGACTGATTTGGCTGAAAATCTAGACTTCTGCGCACCCCGTTATACAATCCCCCTATTTTTTAAAAAATTTTTGGGGTAAAAACCCTTTTAAAAAAGATAAGGTATGCTCTACAAAATATTTATAAAAATTGTCATCTTTTCAACAGCCTTTGCTTTTACTATATGGCACAAAATTTATCAGCGAAGTGCCAAAATGCGCAAAATTAATTCATGAGAACAAGACACAAGTTCTATATGACCAAAGCTTGCACCATTTTTGGTGTGGAACTCACTGCAGTCCAGACCCATACAGCAGGTCCAAGGGGACATTATTGCTATAATAAATTTCTAATTGATTTTTGGCTAATAAATCAAAAAAATCACCCCCTCGAAAATTTTCTACAAGAGAAACAAGTAGAAAATGCCTGTAAGGCCAAATGCCGTTACATAACAATAAAATAGGCTTTATGAATGTTTTGGTTTTTTTTTGCATTTTTCTTAAACATTTTTTAGCGTGGACATCACCAAATCACACGAATCACACAAAATAAGGTTCTAAAGTAGGGATGCATGTAGAGGTGGCCTTGCAGGACATACTCTAGATTGGCACAATGGCCATGGTTCAACCTTTGAAAAGGACAAAAGAAGACCAAAGGAAGATCTATCTTGGCCAATCCTCCTTTATCTTGATGTAGATGGTCACTGGGGTTGATGAGTGAATAGATAACAGGTTTGTCTCCCTACATCGATTCATCTTACCTCAGTCCTGTTTCCTTGGTTTCATTTTGAATTCGGGGGCCCGTGTTTACTGTGCTTCAAAACTTAGGCCTCCCAAAAGTAGAAGCCAGGTCTGTAGCTATAGCAACCAGTGCTGACTGCCTATCAGGGAGAATCAAACGGGTTTCTGTTGCTATAGCAACCAGTGCTGACTGCCTATCAGGAGAGATCAAAACAGGTCTTAGCCATAAGCGACCTGAGGAGCTAACAGCCCAATAACAAGAGGGGATATCTCAGAATAGGTAGGACACTGTTAATGGACACATATCGCAAAGTAACTTGTTTTTGCAAGATGTTTAACATAAAAGGGAATCCTTGTAGTGAGACAACCCCTTTAACCACCAACAAGGGGATCTTCCCACAAAACTGTAATGTGTATCAACAGATCAGGACAGGGCACTTAAAGGGGTTGTCTACATTAGAAAGCCCTTTTATCCAAGGAGAATAGCTTGGTTTACTCTGTTGAAGACCCCACATTTTAAAGGGGCATTCCCGGTTCATGGATCAGCTTTAAACATGTAGGCAAAGGTAAATAAAGCTTATTACTAAATATATTGCTGTTCTGATTTTGCCTATCTTCAGAATTAGGAGCAGATCTTACCTCCTGCTTTTGCTTACAAGCTTTCCTAGTTTACAGCCACCTCTCTCTGCTCTTAGAGGCTGTAGCAGTGGTCTGGCTGGCGATGTAACTCTCTGCTTTGTTCCTTATCTTAAAAGAAAGGAGCTTGTTTACTTGTTTAGTGACAAGCTTTAAAGGGGGTTTCTCGCCACAATAATTAACTTTTATCATGTAGGGAAAGGTAAATGAAGACTACTACTACCAAATACATTGCTTTTGTGATTTTGCTTTGTTCGGGAGATAAAGGAGATGTTATCTACTGCTAGTATACACAAGTTTCTCTTAGTTACCGATCACCTCTTTCTGCTCTCTCTCCTCTTTCATTGCTTCAAGCTGCCGTCTGACCATAATGAGTCACCCCCTGCTGTGTCTTATCTCTAGCACAGAAGCATGTTTATCTAAGTTACGGACAAGATTTAATCCTCACAGCTCGGTAGTGTTGTGTAATACAGATTATAAACCTCCTGCAGTGTTATGCCACTCGCTACTATAGACCTACCCACACCCAGACCAGGAAGTGTGAGCCTGAAAATGACAGTGGCTCTGTGAAACAGCATGGTGAGAAAACCCCTTTAACGTACTGTAGCTTTGTGTACCTCCGTTTATACACCTCCTCATGTCACTGTAAGGCTATGTCTACACAGCACTGGTTTCTGGTCAGATTTTTGGCGTTTTCTGTATTTAGAATCCGCCACAAATCCGACTGTAACCAGTGCCCTATAGATCGCAATAGAAAATCCAAGCTGTAGTTACACACACAGATTTCTAATTTGGGTTTTTGTAAAACAGCGGACCTCCCCAGAAGGGAATAGAACATTTTTTATCTTCTTGTGTTTTCCCTCCATCAATTACGGGGCCGACGGCTAAACCAAAAACAGACTGCGGATTTTAGCCCCAAACCCCCACCAAAAACCCATACAGAAATGTTAAAATTTACCACGGATTTTAAAGGGTTTTTTTAACTAAACTTGAGAAACAGTTTTAACGGGATCGCAGGAATGCGGGAGTGATATGTCATCACTGCTTAGACACCCCAAAACCATTTCCCCAGGAAGGGGGGGGTCTGGCTCCCCTGTCTCTGTAAACCATGGGTGAGAAAATCCCTTTAAGTAAATGGTACAAAAGATGACTGGACTACATCCGGTGTTCAAGGTACCACCATCTTCTTTGGGTTAACACCATTTTCACCATTAATTTTTATGGAAAACTTTCCCTGGTGGGAACAACTGACTGTAGGTTTTTTAAAAGTAAAACCTAATGAAATTATAATTTTGTCAGGTACTGCTAAAACAGTTGTACCCAAAGGGAGACCCTTTTATTTTTTGGGTCACGTCATATACCAAAAAAAGGTAGAAAATCCATTAAAGAGTAAAAGCTGCTCCTTCCGTCTCAAAAAATTTTTAAAAAAAGTTATTAAAAACAGTTTCTTAATCAAAAAAGAGGGTATTTTAAAAATATTGATGTTGATGCAATTAAAATGACTTGCTATAATTTAGTAAAAGGGGAAACCTCCCTTGGGGAGAGCCCCACATGGGGGTTTGGAGATTTGAAATTGCCTTTTGCCTCCACAAAGCATCTGCATACACAAAGCTTATGGAAAGGACCCCAGAAGCTCAAGCCCCTGTATTGGATGTAACAAATCCAAATTTGCTTTTGACCATTGAGTCTTTAGAAAGCAAAAGGGGATATTTAGAATCATATCACCAATTTGCTTTTTAGAGGGAAAAACTGTTTGGGGGTTTTCGCCCCTCATCAGGCACAGCAACCCAATACGGGTTTTGGCTGGGGGGGAGGGAATGAGGGCTCAAAAAGGGGAATACCTCCCCTTTGGGGAAGCCCCATAAGGGTTTGGGGAAAGATTCGAAATTCCCTTTGCACTCCATAACATCTGCATTCACAAGGCATTAGGGGGAAAGGATGAAAGCCAAGCCCCTCATTGAATGTAAAAATCCTCAATTTGGTTTTGATCCACTAAGTTTTTAAAAAACAAAAGGGATATCAGCCAACCCCAGTTCATCATCTGCTACGCAGCTGTTTTGGGGTTTTGCCCCTCATCATGCAGGCAGAGCGATACTGGTTGGGCGGGTGGGAGGCATGAGGGCTCAGAAAGGGGGAATACCTCTCCGGGGGAGAGCACCATATAGGTGTGTGGAGATTTGAAATTCCCTTTTTGCACTCCACAAAGCATCCATTTTCAGTAGTCAAAAAGCAAATTGGGGATTGTTACATCCAATGGGGGGTGCTTGAGCTTCTCAGCCCCTTTTCCCATAATGTTTTGGATTTTTGCAATAATAGATAAAAAAAAAATACTGCATTTACAGAAATTTTTTGGGAAATGCAAATAAGCTAAAACGGGAATTCTTTGAAACAGGGACAGAAAATTAAAGGGATGTTCCCACCTTAAAGTCTGATGGCTTATTGCTAGAATATGCCATCAAACTCGTTAAGGTGTGGCCCCCGCTGGGACCCGCACCTACTCGGGAACCCCGGCCCCCTGGATCGGCTCAGAATAGGACCCCGGTCACAGTTGCACACATTTCTCCATTCTTTTCTATGGGATCTCGGATACGCCGAACACACTGCCACCTGGACTCAGAACTCCCATAGAAAAAAAAGGAGAGTTGTGCAAAACGTAAACGGCTCTACATCGACCATTCATTTTTTGGGGCCCTTTCCCGGGAATAAAACCCTTTACCTATAAGACTTTGATCCAGGATAGCCATCAAGGTCAATGAGGGAAATACCCCTTAAAATTATGCCTTACGGGCATTTTCCCCCACTTACCCTTTTCTATTTACATCTGTTACAAAGGAGACTTAGGGGGCATGCGGGGCCTTGTAGTTCCTGTTCCAAAGCGGGTGCTGTAAATGAAAAAGTTCCAGCAGAAAAGCAGACTTGGGGGAAATATTTTTAGCAGGGGCACAGAAGAAAAAACAAAGAAAAAACCCTTCCTGCATATCCAAAACTAAAAAAAAACCCTTTGGGTTTCTGGAGATAAAAAAAAACGCCGCTTATACAAACAACTTTGGGGTTTTTCCCAACGGGTCCCGTTTTCGGGTGTTTTGATCCCAAAACATCTAAAATTGCAGGGGCAGATTTTGAAAAACCTTGGGGTCTCACAACTTCCCCCCACTGGGTTTTCCCTCCGCAGTTGAATTTAACAAGGAAACCCAGGAGAAAAAGTCCCTTTTTCCCTAAAACGCCCAATTTTTTAACCCTTTTTGCCCTCCCAAAAAATCCCCCACATCCAAAAGGGGGAACCGGGGGGCCCAAACCAACCCTCCCCAACCACCAAAACTCCGGGGACCATTGGGCCGGGGGGGCATTTTAGGGGGGAAAGGGGGTTTCCCGGCATGGGGGGCCCCCGGGGGGGGGCGGCGGGCGCGCAGGTGGAGCGGGGCAGCGAGGGGGGACGGCGGCAGGTTACCACCCTGAAGGGGGGCGGCAGCACGGGGGCCCCTGGAGCGGGCGGCACACAGGGGAGCGGCGGCAGCGCAAACCCCGGATGGGCGCGGCCCGCCGTGGAGGGCGGAGCGCAGTGGGGGGCGGGGAACGGGACGTGGGAAAGGGGGGGGCGGAAGGGCCGCCCGGTGGAGCGGCGGCAGGCACTGGAGCGGGGCGCAACAGGGGGCGGGGGGAGCGCAGGTGGGGCGGCACGCGTGGGATTCGGGGGGGGGTGGGAGCGCAGGAAACGTGAGAGCGGCCACCCGGGAAAACGGGGGAACCGGGGGGAGCGGGGGCAGGCAGGTAACGGCCAGGAGGGGGAGCGGGCGGCACGCAGGTGGGGCAAAAATTTCCGCAGGCGGGGGCCCGGGCCCGGGTGGAGCGGGGCCCCGGGAGCGCACGTGGGGGCGGGAGCAGCACAAAAGTAGGCGCGGCAGCGGAGGTTGGAGCGGCGGCAGCGCAGGTGGAGTGGGGCAGGGTGGGGCGGGCGGCGGCAGCTGGGGGGCGGGCAGTGCACGGGAGGGCGGCAGCACAGGGACGGGCGGCAGCACAGGTGGACGGCGCAGCGCAGGTGGAGCGGGGGCAGCGCAGGTGGAGCAGCGGCAGCACACTTTGGGGCGGCGGCACGCGGGGGAGTGGCGGCAGGTGGAGCGGCGGGACCAGGGGGATCGGAGGTGAGCGGCGGGTGTGGGAGCGGCAGTGGAGGGCGGGGGAATTTTAATTGGGCCGGGGCTAGTCGGGGGATTTGAATTGGAGCCCCGGCTGAGGGGGCGGGGATTTGAATTGGAGCCCGGGGTGAGGTGCGGGAGATTTGAATTGGAGCCCGGGGGGAGGGCGGGGAATTGAAATTTGGGGACGGGGTGAGGTGCGGGAGTTTGAATTTGAAGAGGGGCTGCGGGAGATTTGAAGAACGGGGCTGGGAGGGGGGGATTTGAATTGAAACGGGGCTGCGGGGATTTTCTGAAAACGCATCCGGAAAGGGATGCTAAAACCGGTAAAAAGCATTCAAAACGGGTCCAAATAAAAACAACTGCTGCTTTTTCGGATCCGTTTCCCCATGCGTTTTTCCCAAATGTCAAAAACGGGTCCCTAAAAAGGATCCAAAAAAAGGCCCCGGTGAAAAAGCCCTTTAAAGGAATGTGTCATAAAAAAAAGACTTTTTGTTTAACTCAATTTTATGTTAAACACATTTTTTTTTAATGTTTGGTTATTTTTTTTTTTTTTTCCCTATACTTTCATATTTTTTTTTAAAAATTCTTAATCCTGTGTTTTCCCCCTTTGGCCACTGGCCTAATATTAAAACTGCCATTCCTGTTCTGTTTTAGAGACTTTTTCAGCAGTCCCCTCTCATTTCAATAAAAAGCAGGGGCAAGCGAAAGGAACCCCATGTGTACAGATAAAACGAATCCCCAGTCAAAGAGGGAGGGCACAGCTCCCCCTTCCCCCTCCCTTCACGTGAAAACTCTCCTATTTCAAGTCTATGGCAGAAGAATCCTATGTGCATTCCTGCTTAAAGTATCTCCCGGGGCTGCTGTTAAAAACCGTGAAAACAAAGAATGTTCTTCCCCAAAAATCATAATTTGACGGCCCGGGGAGAAAACCCCAATCAAAGGGAAAACAAAACGACTGGGAAAAACTATGGTCGGGGCTTGATTTAATAAGTAAAAAAAAAAATTGGGAACAGTTTTCCCTTTTTAAAAACAAACCTACAGTCCCCCATCCTGTTCATAAACCCGGGGGCTGCCTTATTGCACTGTCCAATTGTACAGGTGAGAGGGGGTTAAAATTGATTAGAGTGTATAAAAAAAATCAATTTTTAGTAATACTATATAATTGGCATAGTGGGGGGCAGATTGTACACGGTCTGGAGAGTTAGGAAAAAAAATTATATAGGACAAACCCCTTTTTCTTGTATGTTTTTAACTGGCGAAACTGTCCACTTTGCCTCCAACATACTGGCTTTATACCGAGGGCCGCTATGTTAGGGGAAAAAAAATGCATTTCTAAAACAAACTTAATTCCAGAAGCATGTCTTTAGGACACTTTTAATTTTGTAAAGATTATTCAGAATCCAAACCCGATTCCATGTGTAATAAAGAGGAAACGGGTTTCCGTCAACCCCAGGGGGGCAAAGTACCAACATCACAATATAATATATTATATATATAAATAAATATATATATATTTATATATATAATAATATTATATTAAATATTAAAATACATAGCAAAGTCCCCACGTGAAGAAATACAAGTCCAAAACTTTTTTAAAAAAACTTCAGTTTTATTAGGCCTCGTTTACACGGCCCATTCGGCGAATTGCGGGGACGGATTTCGCCCCGCAATTTCACTGGGAGCCGTGCAACGGGGGGGGGGGGGGAGCAGCTCGCCGGCCCCATAACTGTCTTACTACGGGCGTACCGCCGTAAAATAATGCGCTTCCTTTTTCGGCGTATTCGCCGACGGGGAGGGGCGGGCGGAATCCCCAGTTTTTTCAGAGAACTGTGGATTACCGTATTACCCGGGGGCGGTTTGAGCCCTACTGTACACAAAACGGCGCGCGACGGCCCAAACTGTCCTAGAATAAAGCCGTGTGAACAGGCCTTAATTCCATGCGTCACATATGCAAATTGCGTCTAAACGACCTTTTCGGGGGGAATCCCTTCCCCTGTTGGAAAATTTTTATTATAAGAAGATTTTGGATTCGTATTGTCTTCACTCTATGCTACATATATACTTTTATTTTTTAGATCCATTTGGTGGCTCTATATGCTACACGCTATTATGAAATGTT